>NQYQ01000100.1:0-16808 GCA_003055925.1 Escovopsis sp. Ae720
AGTTACCTATTTAAATAATATAAAGATTATAAAGGATCTTTTATATATATAATTATATAAATTAATATTATATTTAATAAAAAAGTTAAAAAAAAGAAAATATATATTTTATTAATTATAAAAAAATACTTTACTTTTATAAAGACTATAATAATAAATATAAAAGCTAAAGGTAAAGATAAAAATAATAGTAATAAAAGTATATTAAGAATATAAAAGTATAATAATAATAATAATAATAATAAAAGAAAAAAAAAGAAAAAAAAGAAAAGTATAAATAAATAATAATAAAAAGTATATATATAAAAAAGGATTATATAAAGAAAATAAAAGTAATTATAAAGTAAAATAAATAAAAAAGAAGTTTAAATAAATAAAGGTATAAGATAAGGTAGTTTATAATAAACTTTATAAAAAGGAATAAAAAGATAAAGAATAACTAAAGTAATAAACTTTAAATAATAGCTTAATTTATAAATAAACTAGGCCTAATATAAAAACTCTAAGTATATTATTTAAATTAGTTAATTATTATTAGAAAAGGATTATATTTTTAATAATATACTAATAAACTAATATATATAAATATATTAAATATATTAAATATAAGTATAATTATAAAAAGACTATAATATATTTAATAAAGCTTTAGGCTAATAGGCTTAGATAACCCCTAAAATTAAAATAAGTTTAGTAAGCTTTATAAAAAAGACTAGATTAATAAAAAAAAAGAAAAGGAAATATAGTGTATATAATATAAAGGTAGTTTTTAGCCTATAGCGGGTTTCTTCCCCTAAAGTTAGAATTAAGGCACTAGGTTATCTTATAATAGCTAGGGGATTATAATAATAAATAAATAAATAAAATAATAATTAAAAAAATAATTTTTTTATAAAAATTATTTTAAAATAACTTTAATATAAAAATATTTAATATATATTTTTTATTTTTAAAATTAAAAGTATAAAAAAAACTAATAGCCTTTATAATTAAGGACTAATTTTAAACTTTTAAATATATATAATTAAGCTTTATTTTAAAATTATATATTTATAATAATACTTTTATTATTATAAAATAAAATATATTATTAAATATTATATAATATAAAAGCTATATAGCTAATATAATATTAATATTTATTTAAAAAAACAATTTACTTTATAATTATAAAAATTAGATTTAATTTTATATATTACTTTTATTATAAATTATATTTAGTTTAATTTTAAGCTTATTTTATAATAATTTTATTTCATTTTATTATATTACACTAGTTAACCTATAAAGGGCCCTAATGCCTTTACTATATATTCTTTATAGTAAAACCTTTTAAGGTAAAAACTATTATACTTTATATATTACTTTTTTACTAACCTAAGATTATATTAGTACCTATACTAAACCTAGCTTTCCTTACTTATTTAAATAGCTCTTTATAAGGCCTACCTATTTATCTTAGTTCTAGGGAGTAGGCTTATAATCCTTTCTTTTATTTAATAGTTCTTACTAGCTAGGCCTTAGCCTAGCCTTATACTTTCTTTATACTATTAAATATTATAAAATAATTTATAATCCTATTTAGCTATAATTAGCTACTTATTCTATATCTTTAATAATATATTATTTTACTTAATACTATTATAATATTTTATAGTCCTTTACTAATTATAAAAAGAGGTTAAGGTTAGGCTATTAGGTTTAATACTATAGGCTATTTATAGCTAAAACTATATATATTCTTTAGCTTTTTAGTTAATTAACTTCTTTTTAGGCTATTTAGGCCTATACTTTATAGCTTATAGCTACTTTAATTATAAGCTAATTATAAACTAAAAAGCTAATATTATTATTATTTTTATATTTATTACTATAAACTTATATAAATAATATAAATATTACTTTTTTATCTTAGCCTATACCTTTACTATTATAAAGTAAGCCTAAAGTTAGACTAAGTATAATTTATAATAAAAGTAATATATAGGCTTAAATCTAGTCTTTATAATTATAAAATAGATTATCTTTTCTTTTAAATAAGTACTAATATTATATTAGCTATATAGCTTTTATATTATATAATATTTAATAATATACTTTATTTTATAATATTAAAAGTATTATTATAAATATATAGCCTTAAAATAAGATTTAATTATATATACTTAAGAGTTTAAGACTAGGCCTTAGTTATAAAGGCTATTAGCTTTTTTTATACCTTTAATTTTTAAAATAAAGGATATATACTTAGTATTTTTATATTAAAGCTACCTTAAAATAGCCTATATAAAGAGAATATTATTCTTTTTAACTATTACCTTAATAATTTACTTTTTAATAATAAGGTTTTATAAGCTAACTCTTTTAATAATAACCTATTATACTTTTTAATATATCTTTATATTAAGTTTAAAGGCTTTTTTTATTTACTTTACTTTTATAAAGAACCTTTTTATATTTTCTTTAAATATAATAATAATATTTTTACTTTATAGCTATTTTATAACTATTATAATATTAGCTTTACTAATTATATAATTAATAGCCTTTTTAATATTAATAAAAAACTAATTTTTATATATTTTAAGTATAATTAGTCTTTTAATTAATATCTTTCTTTTAAAATATACTAAGACTTATTTTATAATAGCCTTAACTAATCCTTAAGATAGGCCTATAATAACTATAGCCTAAGACTTTAAAGGCTTAAAGGCTTTTTTTTATATTTATTTAACTATATATTTAATTATACTTTTAATAAATATATTAATAGTAATTTAAGCTTAAAGTATAATCTTATTAATAAGATTATATATTACTTAATATATTTATATAAATATATTCCTTAGAACTAGTTTATATATATAATTAAATACCTTTTTTTTATAATCTTTAAATTTTTATATATATTATTTCTTTAACTTAGCTTTAAAATAGCCTTATAATAGCCTATATTATTATTATTATTACTATTATATAAAATTTTTATTTATAGTCCTTATATTTAATTATAGGCTTTTTAGCTTATTAATTTATATTAATAAGTTAATAATGCTTATATTTATACTATAGTACTAATATAGATCTGTCTTTAGGTTAATTTAACCCTATAAATTTTAATTCTAGGGTTATTTTTTATTTTTACCTATTATATAAGCATAGGAAGGTGCTTTTTTATTTTTCTAACTATCTTTTGTTTTTATAATAATAAAAATATAAATTAAAATATAAAAGTAATACTTTTATTATTTATATAAGTTTATAATAATAAATATTAAAATAATAATAATATTAGCTTTTTGATTTATAGCTAGTTTATAGCTAAAGTAATTATAAATAATAGAATATAAGCTTAAATAGCTTAAAAAGAAGTTAATTAATTAAAAAGCTAAAGAATATATATAGTTTAGCTATAAATAGCTTATAATATTAAATTTAATAGTTTAAACTTAAGCTTTCTTTAAAATTAATAAGAGATTATATAGCGCTATAATAGTATTAAATAAAATAATATATTACTAAAAGTATATAATAAATAGCTAACTATAGCTAAATAAGATTATAAACTATTTTATAATATCTAATAATATAAAGAAAGTATAAAGTTAAATAAAGGCTTAGCTAATAAAAACTAATAAATAAAAGAAAGGATTATAAGCCTACTATTTAGAACTAAAATAAGTAAATAAGTCTTATAAAAAGCTACTTAAATTAATAAAAAAAGCTAGGTTTAGTATAAGTATTAATATAATCTTAGGTTAGTAAAAAAGTAATATATAAAGTATAGTAATATTTACTTTAAAAGGTTCTATTATAAAAAATATATAGTAAAGGTATTAGGGCCTTTAATAAGTTAACTAGTATAATATAGATTAATTTATTAATATTTTATAAAATAATTAGCGTAATATAATATTAATTTTAATATTTTTATAAATATTTTTAATAAATTTAAATAATATTTCTTTACTTTATCTTAATATATATATATTTTAAAGTACTTTAAGGATTAGGCTAAATATAGGCCTTAATATAGGTAATATTATATTCATATGCTTTTAGTCTTTATTAGGTACTATTCCTTATTTGCTTTATATACCTTAATAGCGTAATTTTTAATTTATAAGTTCATATTATTAAGCTTTATTATAAATTAATATAATTTAATTTAATTAAGAAAGGGGTAACTTTCTTAGCAATAGGCTAATCTAGAAGATTCTAGCCTCTTAGCCTAGCCTAGGCCTGATAGGGTAAAATAAGGGATAAAATAGGGATAAAAGAAGGTATAAGGGAGAAATAGCTATGTTTTATTCCTAAAGCCCTATAGGGTAGCTATAGGGCCTCTAGCTAAGTCTATAGAGAAGAGAAATCTAGGAAAACAGAGGGGGTAAAGGGCCCTTATATAGCCCTTAGGGCCCCCTTACTCCTATAGGGTATAGGCCCCTAGGCCCTATTTTCCTCCCCCTAATTAGCTAATCTAGCTATATTATACTCGCTGTGGCTGACGCCACTTTCCTATATCTAATAACTTACTCTAATTACTAGGCTTTCTTATTTAAAGTTAACTCAACTATCTATAGCCTTAACTATAAATAATTATATTATTTATAATTAATTATACCTAATAATAGCTATCCTTTATACTTAATAATTATTAATACCCTTATTAATATTAGGCTAGCCCTAAACCTTAAAATAAGGCCTAATATTATTATTATTATTATTAAGGCTATAATAAATTATTATAGCTAATATAGATAATACTTCTATATCTAATTCTATACCTTTTATATAATAAACTAAAACTAAAACTAGGCTAAGTATATGCATTTATATAGGCAGTACCTTAGCCTTATCCCTTACTCTATAATACTTAGGCACTTATCTTCTTCTCTATCTAGATAGGCTCTAGCTCCGCACTAGCTATATACCGCTCTCGCTATAAGTATTTAGCGATATATCCTATACTATATTTAAACTTTTAATAATATATATTAAAAGATATAATAAGTTATTATTAAAAGTATTAATATTTAAAATATTTTAAATAGAAAAAAGTAATTATAAAAGTTATAATAAAGAAATAATATTTTATTAACTTAAATAGCTATATAATAGCTTAAATATAAAAATATAAAAAGTAAACTTTTATTTTTAATATTAAAAAGTATAAAAAATTAATAAACTTTATAAAAAAGGCCTTATATTTAATTTATAAGTTGATATTATTAAGCTTTATTATAAGCTAATTTAATTTTATTTAGATTTTAAATATTTATAAAATAAGTTATATTATAATTATTATTATTTATATTACTTTAATTAATATTTCTAATAGCCTAATACTTTTACTCTAACTTTAAAGGAAAAAACCTATTATAAGCTAAAAACCTCCTTTACCTTACTTATATATTAATACTAGTTTTCTTTATTTATTTATCTAGCCTTATATATAAAGCTATTAAACTTTTTTAATTTTAAAAAAAAGAATTATTAATTTTAATTATTTAGTTTTATATAAATATACCTTAAGCCTATTACTTAGTATTTATATTTATATTTTTCCTAATATATTATTTAAAATACAATTCTTATTTAATTATAATTAATTAATATAAATAATATATTAATTTTATTATTTTAAGGCAATTAAAAAACGCTGTAAAATATAAAAAACGCCCCCCTATGTTTATATAATAAGTAAAAACTAAAAATAATACTAAAATTAAATTTCTTAGAGTTAAATTAACCTTATACTAGTGCTATATTAGATATATAATAAAGGTATTAAGATAGCTAACTTATTAATATAAATTAATAAAGTTATGTATATAACTTTACTTAAAAAAAGAGAGATTTTTAATCTAAGCCTTAGTACCTTATAGTAATTATAATAATAATATATTATACTTTAAGGCTATAATAAAGCTATTCTAAGTATATTTAAAAAATAAGAATATAATAATTATAAAGATAAAGCTTTTATTAAGTTATTTAGCTTAGTTTTAAAAAAGAAGTTTAACTTTTTATTTATAAAATAAATAAAAGTTATATATACTTTAGTTAATAAGGTTATATTATAAACTTAGGCTATTATTAATATATTTATTTAAAATATAATTTAATAAATAGTTAAGTAAATATAATAAAATTAACTATTTATAAAGGTATAAAGCTAGGTAATAGTTATTATAGGATTAGTATAAGGCCTAATAATAGCTATAAATATAAGCCTTTAGATACCCTTTTACCTTAAGTAAGAGATTTTAATTAAAGGATTAACTATATATAATAAATTCTAATAATACTTTTTTATAAAGATTAAAAAAGCTATTAACTAAGTATTAAGGAAAAAAGGTATTAAAGCTATTATAATTATATATTAGCTTTAAAGTAAAGATATTATTATTATATTTTAAAAAAATATAAAAAAACTAGCTATAAATAAGGGCTAGGTTAAGGCTATATTTAGATCTAATATAGTTATATTAAAGGGTATAATAGGTTATTATTAAAGGTATTAAAGTTTATAATATTATAAATAAAAAAAAAGAAAATATTATTAAGGCTATAGTTAAAAAGAATAATATTTTTATTATTAAAGTAGCTATAAAATAGCTTTATTATAAAGATATTTATAGAACTATACTTATCTTTAGTATTAAAGAAGCTAAAAAAGCTAATTAACTTTATAAAAGAGGCTTTATATTAAACTTATAGGTTTATACTATTAAGCCTTATTATAAGCTAATCTATCTTTATTAATACTTTAAGTATTATTAAATAGAATATATTATTAAGTATTATATAATAAGAGTAATATATAGCTAGTATAAAGCTAATATTTATTTAAATAAAGAAAAAGATAAATACTTAACTATTATAAAGTAAAGGATAAGGCTATAATATTATTTATATAAAGATATATATTTAACCTAATTATAATCTTACTTTATTATATAAAAGGTATAAGATTAAGTATAGAAGTATTACTTATATTAGCTATAGCGCTTTACTATAGCCTTATTAATAATAATAATAATATTAGGCCTTATATTAAGGTTTAGAGCTAATATAGTACTAATAAGGGTACTAATTACTAAGTATAAAGGATAGCTATTATTAGGTATAATTAATTATAAGTTATATAATTACTTATAGTTTTAGCTATAGATTATTAAGTTAACTTTAACTAAAGAAGCCTAATAGTTAGATTAGGCTTAAGCTAAAGGTACTATAGTGCTAACCTAAAGGGTTATTATAAGATATATAGATTAGTTTATTACTTTATAATTAAATAGGAGTATAACCTAACCTATAATAAGCTTAATAGCTAAAAAAAGGTAGTAAATATAGGGATAGTATAGGCCTACTTAGGCTAGCCTTTATAAAGGAACTTCTAATAAAAGGAAGGTATATAATATAACCTCCCTTTCTTAGGATTAGGTTAAGTAGGTAAGCTATATAGAAAGCCTTTTTTACTACTATTAAAATATAAAGCTAGACTAAGGGCTAGTATAAACCTAGTCTAGTAATAGAGTATATATAAAGTGTAATAGTTTTCTCCTAAAAAGGTTCCACTATAATAAATAGTCTAGGAGTACTAGGGCCCTAAGGGCTAACCTAGAGTAATTTAATAAATAAATAAATAAATTCTTTTAAGGCTAGTTTATAATTACTTTTTTAATTTTATTTTTATTCTTTTTATTTATTTTTTTACTTTTTTTATTCTTTTTTTTATAATTTTAATAGCCTTATATTTATACTTATTTATATTTACTTTTAAACTTTATTTATTTCTTTTTTACTTATTTATTAGCCTTAACTTTATTCTTTATATATAATCCTTTAAGCTTTATATTTTTTTTAATTTTATTTTTTTTTATTTTTTTATTCTTTTTTTTTATTTTTTTATTACTTTTTTTTATTACTTTTTTTTATTATTATTTTTTCTTATATTTTTATTTATCTTTATTTTATATTTATATTTACTATTTATTATTATTATTATTATTATTATTATTTTTATTATTATTATTTTTATTATTATTATTTTAATTATTATTATTTTTATTATTATTATTTTTATTATTATTATTTTTATTATTATTATTTTTATTATTATTATTTTTATTATTATTATTATTATTATTATTATTTTTTTTATTATTATTATTATTATTATTATATTTTTACTTTATTAATTTAATTTATTTTTTTACTTTTTAATTTTATATTAGCTTTATAATTAATTTATATATTTAATTTAAACTTACTTTTATAATATTTTATATTTTATATATATTTTATATATATAAAAAAGCTTAACTTTTTTTATATTAATTAAACTAATAATAAAAAGCCTTATAAGGCCTATTAGGCCTTTAAAAGTAATATTATTATATATTATATAATAAAGATTTTTATTTTAGCTTTATATTAGTTTTATTTATTAATACTTTATAACTTATATTTTATAATATTAAAGTTAAGGCCTTTATATTTTAAGCTATTTTTATTATTATAATTAAAAAAGCCTTTATAATATATTAATACTTTAAATTTATTATATCTTTATCCTTTTTATTAATTTATTTATAATTTATTAATTAAAATAACTTTATTAATATTACTTTATATTTTAAGCTAGCTATAACTTTTTATAAAGCTAATTTTTTATTTATAATTATATTAGATTTTTTTAAGATTTATAAAATATTAAAATAATTTATTTAAATTAATAAATAATATTTTATTTAAAGATATAAATATATTTTATAATAATTATATTATACTAGTTAACCTATAAAAGGCCCGAATGCTTTTACTATATATTTTTTATAATAGAATCTTTTAAGGTAAAAATTACTATATTTTAATTAATTAATTAATTGATTATATTATGCTAGTTAATCTATAAAGGGCCCTAGTATCTTTACTATATATTTTTTATAAGGGAACCTTTTAAGGTAAAATTCCTTATACTTTATATATTACTTTTTCACTAACCTAAGATTATATTAGTACCTATACTAAACCTAGCTTTTCTTATTTATATAAATAGCTTTCTATAAGGCCTACTTATCCTAGTTTTAGAGGGTAGGCTTATAATCTCTCTTTTTATCTAATAGTTCCTACTAACTAGGCCTTAGCCTAGCCCTATACTTTCTTTATATTATTAGGCATTATAAAGTAGATTATAGTTCTATCTAGCTATAATTAGCTAATTACTTTATATCTTTAATAATATATTATTCTATTTAGCGCTATTATAGCCTTATATAATCCCCTTATTAATCTTAAGAGGTTAGAGCTAATCTACTAAATCTAATATTATAAGCTATTTATAGCTAAGACTATATATATTCCTTAGCTCCTTAGTTAATTAACTCTTTCCTTAGCTATTTAGGCCTTTACTTCTATAGCCGCTTTAGCTATAGGCTAGCTATAAATTAAAGGGCTAATATTATAATTATCTTTATATTTACTATTATAAACTTATATAAATAATAAAAGTATTACTCTTATACCTTTATCTATACCTTAGCTATTATAAAGTAGGCTTAAAATTAGGCTAGGTATAATCTATAATAAAGGCAATATATAGGTTTAAATCTAATCTTTATAATTATAAGGTAAGATATTTCTTTATTAAGATAGTTATTAGCTTTATATTAGCTATATAGCTCTTATATTATATAATACTTAGTAATATACTTTATTTTATAATATTAAAAGTATTATTATAAATATATAGCCTTAAAATAAAGCTTAATTATATATATTTAAAAGTTTAGAATTAGGCCTTAATTATAAAGACTATTAGCTTTTTTTATACTTTTAATCTTTAAAATAAAGAATATATACTTAGTATTTTTATATTAAGGCTCCTTTAAAATAGCCTATATAAAGAAAATATTATTTTCCTTAACTATTATCTTAATAATCTACTTTTTAATATTAAGGTTTTATATACTAACTCCTTTAATAATAACTTATTATACTTTTTAATATATTTTTATATTAGGTTTAAATATTTTCTTTATTTACTTAGCTTTTATAAAAAACCTTTTTATATTTCTTTTAAATATAATAAGAATATCTTTACTTTATAGCTATTTTATAGCTATTATAATATTAGCCTTACTAATTATATAATTAATAGCCTTTTTAATATTAATAAAAGACTAGTTTTTATATACTTTAAATATAAATAGTCTTTTAACTAATATCTTTTATTTAAAGTATATTAAAACTTACTTTATAATAGCTTTAATTATCTCTTAAAGTAAGCCTATAATAACTATAGCCTATAACCTTAAGATCTTAAAGGCTTTCTTTTATATTTACTTAACTATATATTTAATTATACTTTTAATAAATATATTAATAATAATCTAGGCTTAAAGTATAACCTTATTAATAAGGTTATATATTATTTAGTATACTTTTATAAGTATATCCTTTAGAATTAGTTTATATATATAATTAAGTACTTTTTTTTATATTTATTAAATTTTTATATATTTTACTTTTTTAGCTTAGCTTTAAGGTAGCCTTATAATAGCTTATATTAGTATTATTATTACTATTATATAGAATTTTTATTTATAATCTTTATATATAATTATAAGCTTTTTAGCTTATTAATTTATATTAATAAGTTAATAGTACCTATACCTATACTATAATAATAATATAGATCTATCTTTAAGTTAATTTAACCCTATAGATTTCGATTTTAAGGTTATTTTTTATTTTTACCTATTATATAAGCGTATAGAGGTGCTTTTTCGTTTTCCTGATTATTAATTACTATATTTTATATATTACTTTTTTACTAATTTAAAATTATATTAGCACTTATACTAAAACTAGCTTCCTTTACTTAGTTAAGTAACTCTTTATAAAGCCTACTTATCTATTCTAATTCTAAAAGGTAGGCTTATAATCCTTTCTTTTATTTAATAGTTTTTACTAACTAGGCCTTAGCCTAGCCTTATACTTTTTTTATATTATTAAATATTATAAAATAAATTATAGTTTTATTTAGTTATAATTAGTTATTTATTTTATATATTTAATAATATATTATCTTACCTAATATTACTATAGCGCTATATAGTCTTTTATTAATTTTAAAGGGAGGTTAAAGTTAGGCTATTAGGTTTAATATTATAAGCTATTTATAGCTAAAATTATATATCTTTTTTAGCTTTTTAATTAATTAACTCTTTTTAGGCTATTTAAACTTATATTTTATTATTTATAGCTACTTTAATTATAAATTAGCTATAAATTAAAAAGCTATTATTATTATTATTTTTATATTTATTATTATAACGTTATATAAATAATAAAAGTATTACTTTTATATTTTAGCTTATATCTTTACTATTATAAAATAGGCTTAGAATTAGGCTAAGTATAATTTATAATAAAGGTAATATATAAGCTTAAATCTAGTCTTTATAATTATAAAATAAGTTATTTTTTTTTAAATAAATACTAATATTATATTAATTATATAGCTTTTATATTATATAATATTTAATAATATATCTTATTTTATAATATTAAAAGTAATATTATAAATATATAACTTTAAAATAAAACTTAATTATATATATTTAAAAGTTTAGAATTAAGCTTTAGTTATAAAGGCTATTAGCTTTTTTTATACTTTTAATTTTAAAAATAAAAGATATATATTTAATATTTTTATATTAAAGTTATTTTAAAATAGTTTATATAAAAAAATATTATTTTTCTAAACTATTATCTTAATAATCCACTTTTTAATACTAAGATCTTATATACTAACTCTTTTAATAATAACTTATTATATCTTTTAATATATCTTTATATTAAGTTTAAATACTTTTTTTATTTACTTTACTTTTATAAAGAATCTCTTTATATTTTCTTTAAATATAATAATAATATCTTTATTTTATAATTACTTTATAATTATTATAATATTAGCCTTATTAATTATATAATTAATAGCCTTTTTAATATTAATAAAGAATTAATTTTTATATATTTTAAATATTAATAGTTTTTTAATTAATATCTTTTTTTTAAAATATATTAAAACTTATTTTATAATAGCCTTAATTAGTTCTTAGGGTAAGCTTATAGTAATTATAGCTTATAATTTTAAAAGTTTAAAGGCTTTTTTTTATATTTACTTAACTATATATTTAATTATACTTTTAATAAATATATTAGTAATTTAAGCCTAAAATATAACCTTATTAATAAGGTTATATTCTATCTAGTATATTTATATAAGTATATTTCTTAGAACTAGTCTATATATAGTTTTAAATATCTTCTTTTTATAACTTTTAAATTTTTATATATATTACTTTTTTAACTTAGCTTTAAGGTAGCCTTATAATAGCCTATATATTATTATTAACTTTATTATTATTATTATATAGAATTTTTATTTATAACCCTTATACTTAATTATAGGCTTTTTAGCTTATTTTATATTAATAAGTTAATAATGCCTATACCTATACTATAGTACTAATATAGGTCTATCTTTAGGTTAATTTAACCCTATAGATTTTAATTTTAGGCTTATTTTTTACTTTTACTTATTATATAAGCGTAAGGGGGTGCTTTTTTATTTTCCTAACTATATTTCTTAACTTAAATATTAAATACATTTTATACTTATATTATTATAATACCTTAAAAGATTATTATAAATATAAAATAAACTTATATAAAGAATAAAAAAGGCTATTCTTTTTTATTTTTATTATTTTAACCTTAAAGGCTTAAAATAAAGAAAAAAAGAAAAAGGTTCTAAAATTAAAAGCCTTTTTTTAATATTACCCTTACTTTAGCCTTATATTATTTTAATAATAAAATAAAGCTTATTTATTATTAGAATAATAATAAATAATAAGTAATTAACTATAAAGGTAACTTTATAATTTAAAAAAAAATTAAAAAAAAGTAAAAAATAGCTAAGTATATTTTATATTTAAAGTAAGATTAGAGCTAAAGGGTTATAATTATATATATAGTTTTTAGTTTTTAATAATTAATAATATAAAGTTATTATTTTTATTTTAAACTACCTTTATAATAGCTTTAGGTTTAAGCTAATTTTTATATTATTTTATAATATTTTATTTATTATAATTATAAAAATTACTTTATTAGCTTAATATTAGTTTAATTATTATTTAATATAAATATTATTTTTTAAATTATAATTATTTATAAATTAAGCTTTTTTTAGCTTTTTTTATATTAAAGTATATAATAAATAAATATTAAAATATTTTTAAGCTAATATTATAAAGATATATTAAGCTATTAATTATAAAAACCTTTTTTAAAAAAAGAAATATTTATAGCTTAATTCTTTTTTTTTAAATTAATTTCTTTATATTTAATAATAGCTAGGAAAATAAAAAAGTACCTCCTTATACTTATATAATAGGTAAAAATAAAAAATAACCCTAAAATTAAAATCTATAAGGTTAAATTAACCTAAAGATAAATCTATATTATTACTATAGTATAAATATAAGCGCTATTAATTTAATAATATAAATTAATAAGCTAAAAAGCTTATAATTAAGTATAAAGATTATAAATAAAAATTCTATATAATAGTAATAATAATAATATAGGCTACTATAAGGCTACCTTAAAGCTAAGTTAAAGGAGTAATATATATAAGAATTTAAAGATTATAAAAAAGAGATATTTAATTATATATATAAACTAATTCTAAGAAATATATTTATATAAATATATTAAGTAATATATAACTTTATTAATAAAATTATATTTTAAGCTTAAATTATTATTAATATATTTATTAAAAGTATAATTAAATATATAATTAAATAAATATAAAAAAAAGCCTTTAAACCTTTAAGGTTTTAGGCTATAATTATTATAAGCTTACCTTAAGAACTAATTAAGGCTATTATAAAATAGGTTTTAATATATTTTAAAAAAAGATATTAATTAAAAAACTAATTATATTTAAAATATATAAAAATTAGTTTTTTTTTAATATTAAAAAGGCTATTAATTATATAAATAATAAAGCTAATATTATAATAATTATAAAATAATTATAAAGTAAAAATATTATTATTATATTTAAAAAAAATATAAAAAGGTTTTTTATAAAAGTAAAATAAATAAAAAAAGCCTTTAAACCTAATATAAAAATATATTAAAAAGTATAATAAATTATTATTAAAAAAGTTAGCCTATAAAACCTTAATATTAAAAAGTAAATTATTAAAATAGTAATTAAAAAGAATAATATTTTCTTTATATAAGCTATTTTAAAGTAATTTTAATATAAAAATACTAAATATATATTCTTTATTTTTAAAATTAAAAGTATATAAAAAGCTAATAGCCTTTATAATTAAGGCCTAATCTTAAACTTCTAAGTATATATAATTAAGTTTTATTTTAAGGCTATATATTTATAATAATACTTTTAATATTATAAAATAAAATATATTATTAAGTATTATATAATATAAAAGCTATATAATTATTATAATATTAGTATTTATTTAAAAAAAAAAATAATTTATTTTATAATTATAAAGATTAGATTTAAGCTTATATATTACCTTTATTATAAACTATACTTAGCTTAATCTTAGACTTACTTTATAATAGTAAAGGTATAAGTTAAAATATAAAAGTAATATTTATATTATTTATATAAGTTTATAATAATAAATATAAAAATAATAATAATATTAGCTTTTTAGTTTATAGTTAGCTTATAGCTAAAGTAGCTATAGGCTATAAAATATAGGCCTAAATAGCCTAAAAAGAAGTTAACTAATTAAAAAGCTAAAGAATATATATAATCTTAATTATAAGTAACTTATAATATTAAACTTAATAGCCTAATCTTAACCTTTTTTTATTATTAATAAAGAATTATATAATATTATAATAATATTAGGTAAAATAATATATTATTAAAGGTATAGAATAAGTAGCTAATTATAGCTAGATAGGATTATAACCTATTTTATAATATTTAATAGTATAAAAAAAGTATAGGGCTAGACTAAGGCCTAGCTAATAAAAACTATTAAATAAAAGAAAGGACTATAAGCCTACCTCTTAGAACTAAAATAAGTAAGTAAGCCTTATAAGGCACTACTTAAATAAGTAAAGAAAGCTAGGTTTAATATAGGTATTAATATAATCTTAGGTTAGTAAAAAAGTAATATATAAGGTATAATAGTTTTTACCTTAAAAGGTTCTATTATAAAGAATATATAGTAAAGGCACTAGGGCCCTTTATAGGTTAACTAGCGTAATATAATAAATAAATAAATAAGCTTAATTTTTTTTATATAAAGCTATATAAATATTAAGCTTCTATATTTATATAACTTAATATAAATTTTTAAAATTTAAATAATTATTATATATAAATCTTATATATTAATAGTTTTTTTTAAAATATTTTAAAATTATATATTTTTAATCTTTATTATTTTTATACTAATAATATTAGTTATATATTATTATTTTTTTTATTAAAGTTTTCTAAGTTTTATATTTTAATAGCTCTACTTTACTTTTATTTTAAAGCTTATTATATTTTCTTTTTTTTTAAAAAATTTTTAAATAACTTTAATATACTTTTTTTAAATTTATTCTATAATTAGGCTATCCTTTAGCTAACTTTTAAATCTTATAATCTAATAATTAAAATAAAAGTTAAAAAAAAACTATAACTTTAACTTTACTACTTTATATTAAAGCTATTTAAAATATCTTTATAATAATTTAAAAATAATTTATTTACTTTTTATTAAAAATTATTATTAAGCCTTTAAACTTATTATTATTTTATAATTATATAAAAAGTATTAGCTTTATAAACTAATATATTATATATAATTTTAATATAAACTTTTTAAATTTATATTATTTTATAGCTTTAAGCTAAACGTATAAATATAAAAAGTATAAATTAAAGCTTACTTACCTTTATTTTAATAATTTTTATATATTTTATTTAAACTAGCTTTTAATTTAAATATATATTAAAAAAATTAAATTAATATAATTTAAGTTATTCTATTAAATTTAAGCTAAATTTTCTTTATTTACCTTTTAAACTTTAATAAAATAAATAAACTTACTTTTTTTTAATTTAAAATATAACTTAACTTTTATTAATTACTTTAAATATATAGCTTAAATAGCTTTAAAGTAATATTAAGTTTATTTTATATTCTTTTTATAAAAAAAAAGATTAATATTATTAAAATAGCTTATTATTATAAGCCTTAGCTTTTTTTTTATTTTTTTTAATATTTTATATAAAAAGATAATATAAAAAAAAGAATTAAACATAATAAAAAGCTTTATAATACTTTTAAATAAATATTAAATAATTAGAACTTTATACCTTTAAACTAAAACTAGGCTATTTTTACTTTAAAAAAGCTTTTAACTTATTATATAAAGGTTTAGTTTATTTTAAACTTATTTATTATATATATTAGTATTAATAATAAACTTTATTATAAATACTTTTAAAATTAAGTTATAATAATAAAAAAAATTTATATTAATTTTAAATTATTTTTATAATTTTTTTTTATTATTTATATTTTTATTTTTATAAATTTTTATTTTTATAAACCTTTTTTTATTAATACTATAAAATATAAAAAACGCCCCTCTATATTTATATAATAGATAAAAACTAAAAATAATACTAAAAATAAATTCCTTAGGGTTAAATTAACCTTATACTAATATTATAT
>NQYQ01000101.1:0-21128 GCA_003055925.1 Escovopsis sp. Ae720
ACAAGATAACTATAAAAAAACTACTAATTTACACTCTATAACCTTATACCTTAATAGTATATATACCCTATAATTATTAGTTAGCCTAATATTAAAGTATTACTATCTTAGTATTTTCTAGTCTAAGAGAATATTAATAGGAATTCTAAGGTTAAAGGCATTATAAAGGCACCTTATAGCCTTTATAGGGGTAGCACCTAGCTCTTATATAAATATCTTATAAGCTAATAAAGTATATATTAATTAAATATTTTAATAATATAGGTAAGTATAGTTTAGAAGACTGCAAGATAACTGCAATATTATTACAAGATACCTATAAAAAGACTACTAATTTACACTCTATAACCTTATACCTTAATAGTATATATACCCTATAACTAATAGTTACCCTAATATTAAGCGATTTATATATTATAGTTTTATAGTCTAAGTAAATATTAGTAAGAAGTCTAAGGTTAAAGGTATTATAAAGGCACCTTATAGCCTTTATAATAGTAGTATATAGCTCTTATATAAATATCTTATAAGCTAATTAAATATAAGTTAATTAGATATTTTAATAATATAAGTAAGTATAGTTAAAAAGACTGCTAGATAACTGTAAGGTTACTATAAGATACTTATAAAAAGACTACTAATTTACACTTTATAACCTTATACTTTTATAGTATATATACCTTATAACTAATAATTACTCTAATATTAAGTAATTTATATATTATAGTTTTATAGTCTAAGTAAATATTAGTAAGAAGTCTAAGGTTAAAGGCATTATAAAGGTACCTCGCAGCCTTTATAATAGTAGTATATAGCTTTTATATTAATATCTTATAAGCTAATTAAATATAAGTTAATAAGATATTTATTATAGCTAATAATACTAAACCCTTAGCCCTCTTTAGTACGCTAGGCTATTAAAAGCTTTTAGAGTTATCTTAACCTTATTCCTACTATTCTAGCTAATATAATTCTAAATCTATATCCTATTAAATTCTCTTAATATATCTACTTTATACTATATTAAAATACTCTTTTATAAAATATTAAGGTTACTTTATATTACTTTATTCTATTACTATAATTATTTTTACCCTTAGCCTAACTTTATATTCCTTAGCCTATTTAATCCTAAGGTTATAACCCTATATAATTTAACTTTATAGATTTATATTTTTAATTATTTATTACCCCTTTATTAGCTTTAACCTTATAATAATAAAAGGGTTTATACCCTTTTTATAAGATTTACCCCTTTACTAATTTTAATATTTCTTTTTATTTTTCTTTTTTTCTTTTTTATTAATTTAAGTATTTATAATCTTTTTATTAGCTTTACCCTTTTACTAATTTTAGTATTAATTACTCTTTTTCTCTTTTACTAATTTAAATATCTATACCTCTTTTACTAGCTCTATTCCTTTACTAATTTTAATATTAATTTATCTTTTTTAGGTTACTAATTTAAATATCTATACCTATTTTACTAGCTTTACCCCTTTATTAATTTTAATATTAATTTATCTTTTTTAGGTTACTAATTTAAGTATTTATATCTTTTTTACTAATTATATTCCTTTTTATTTTTTATATACTCCTTTTAATTACTTTCTTTAATTAGTAACTCTCTTAAACTATTATAAAGTTTTTCTTTCTTTTTTTATACTTACCTTCCTCTTTTTTCTCTTTTCTCTTCTTTTAGGTTTAACTCTTCTCTTTTTTTATTAATCTCTCTTTACTCTCTCTTTTTTCTCTCTTACTCTTTTATATTTACTTTATTAGGCCTTCCTTTTTATACCCTTTTATCTAGTTAATACTCTTTCCTTTATCTAGCTAACCTTAGTTACCTACCTAAATATTACCTCTTTTCCTTTACTATTTATTATATTTACTTATTTATTTACTATTATTATAAAGGCTAAGCCTTTCTCTCTTTTTATACCTTTTTTATACCCTTTTCTTAATAATATCTTTCTTTTAATCCTTAACTATACCTTAATTAGTTTTAATTTAATTATTAATCTAGGTAAGATAATATAGTAGAATATAAATAAGTATAAAGTAAATAGTATTCTTATTATAACCTTTTCTAAGTTTTAATATAATCTTATAATTAATATCTAATTACTCTAAACTTACTAATTTATTTTTTAGGTTAATTCTTTAATCTTTTAGTACTATAATAAATTTATTTTTACCTTTATAAAAAGTATCTCTCTTTTCTCTTACCTACTCTTATAATAGATCTCTTAAGTTTAAAACGTTTATATATAGTACTATTACTTAGGTTACCTTTATTTATTTAAAATACTTTCTTAGATTTAGCTTTTAGCTATTATTATTAAAGCTAATAACTATTATTAAAATACTTTACCCTTTTACTAATACTAATTAGATTTAATCTATTAGAACTACTAACCCTTTATATCTTAATTACCTTAACTCTTATTTAAGTTCTTATATCTCTTATCTAAGTAGTTTAATAGGATTATTATATCTAATATACCTAATAATTCCTACCCTTTTTTAAACTCTCTTTACTTTTTTCTTTAGTAAAGATATTTTCTTAGTACTATCTCTTATATTTTTCTATTAGCTAAACTTACCTATTACTAATACTTTACTTTTTTTATTAAAGTAAAGGATAATCCTTACTTTAATACTAATATCTCTTTTATTAATAATATTAGTAAGATTTAGAGTAATAGTAATAAAAATAGCTTAAAGTAAACCTTATAAGAATAAATTCCTTATAACCCTTTATATATCTTTCTAAATAATATTCTATTAAATATAAAAAGGTAGCATTAGCTTTAATAAGTATAATATAGCTAGATTAGCTAATTAGTAGAAGTAAAATACTACCTAGAGGTCTATACCCTATAAAGGTAAGGAGGCCCTTAGGGTTTTAGGGTTACCTTTTACTCTCTTTATTTTTTTATATTTTACTTTCTTTATAAATAACCCTAAAGGCCTTATAATTACCTTATAATATCTTAGGGATAAAATATAGCTATTTTCCCTTTAACTTTTCTCTTAACCCTATTTTAACCCTTATTACCCTATATTAGCCTTAGGCTAGGCTAAGAGGTTATAATCTTTTAGATTAGCTTATTACTAAAACATTACCTCTTTTTTAATATATATATATATATATATATATATTATTTATATCTTTACCTTATATTTACTTTATATAAACCTTTACTATCTATAGTATTACTTTTATATTAAAAAAACACTTTTCTATCTTATAATAGTATACTAGGACTATTATAGTATCTTCCTTTTATATTTTATATAAGCTTAATTTGCTATAGGATCTCTTAGAAAGGCTAACTTCTTTAGCCTATAGTTATTAATAATAATTAGTGTAATTATTATATTTTTACTATAAAAATCTTATAATAAAGTAAATAAAGACTTATTCTTACCCTCTTATACCCTTTAGTTATAAAGTTATACCTTTATAGTAATATCTATCTATAATATCTTTATAACTTTATATTATTTTTACTTCTTAAGCCTATAGCTATTATAGTAGTAAGGGACTTATAAAGAACCTATAAGTTAACCTATATAATAGTAACCTAATTATTAGTATCTATTTAATTAAAAGTTTATAAGCTAGCTATAAGGTTATAGTAAAAGGAATAGTAAAAGGCCTAGATACCCTAAAATATCTTCCTTTCTTCTTCTTCCTTTCCTCTTCTATATATAGTAGTAAAGCTAATAAAACATTATAGCTTACTAAATAACTATAAGAATACTTTAAAAAGGCTTTAAAATATAAAGCCCTAAAGAGAAGCCCTTAAGATAAGATAGTTAATTAAAATCAAGTATAAGCATTTTATAAGATAATTATTATACTTCTATAAGAAACTTAAGGGCCTATTTTAGGCCTATACCTTATAAAGAAAGGAGGACCTTTAAGGCTATATAAAGGCTCTTTACTCCCTTTAGTTCCTTAGATTTTACCTCTTTTAAGGTCTTAGCTAGAGCCTTTATAGCTACCTTATAGGGCCTAATAGATAAAATATAGATATTTTTTAAAGGTAACTTTTTTTATCCTTATTTTTACCCTATTAGGCCTAGGCTAGGCTAAGAGGGTATAATCTTTTAGATTACCCTATTACTAGAAAGTTACCCCTTTCTTAATAGATTATAAGCCTATAGCCTAATACCTATAGCCTATACGCCTATCCCCCTTAACTAACCTTAGCCTATAGCCTACTTATGGCTATATATATAACCCTATAGTAACCCTTTAGCTATATTAGCTATACTTAGCTAACTATAGTTTTTGTAATGCCTTATAAGGCTAGACCATCTGCCTTTTTAGGCTACTAACGCTAATAACTTTCTATAACCGCTAAAAACAGCTATCTTATTTTAAGGCTACTTACCCTAGGGGTCTTCCTATATGCCTTTGCCACCTACCCTATAAAGGCCCTAGCCCTCTATAAGGCATACCCTCTACTAAAAGCTATTACCCTATACACTACCCTAGCTATATCTACCTTTTATATATTTATAGAAGCTAGAGAACTCTAGGGTAGCTAACTAAGGTTATAGGGTAACTACCCTTTATATAGCTACCCTATATCTATAGGGTATATAAGGGTTACTTTAGCTACCTTATAATTATATAGAAATAGCCTAACCGTCTTATAAAGCCATTATAGCGGTTATAGCCTTACCCGGACACCCACTAGGTCTATAAGGGTAGGGATAACCTCTTACCTAGTATACTTAGGCGTAAAAATAAGCTCCTACCCTAAAGGCCCTCCTTAGCTTCTATATTTTTACTAGTAACCCTAAAGCCTTTCCTATAGTCACAGCCTTTCCTATTAAATAACAAACCCTTAGATTAATTATATATAAGTAGGGATAAGCTCTTACCCTATATAGCAGCGTTATAGTCTATTTTATTACTTCTAGTAAGGGTTATAGTATGCTTAGTCTATTATACTATCCGCGCTATATCTAAAGGATACTTTATATTAGAAGCTAGGGATTAGAGTATAGGGATAGGGTTAATGCCTTTTACTAATAGTCTCCTTTTTATAAACTTACTATAATATCTTAATAAAGCCTTACCCTTTATAGCTAAGCAAAGTCCTAATTATTACCTTAAATATAAAGTAATATCTACTACTCTTAACCTTAGTCTAGGTTAGTACGTCCCCTAAGGTCTTCTCCTTACTATAGTTATATATATCCTAGCTTTTCTATCTAAAGTATCTCTTTTTTTCTATAAACTCTCCCTTCTTAGATCTTATAGTAATAATATTAGCGGCTATTAGTAAGTCTAATAGGTAACCTATAAAGCTGCCCTTTATAGCTATTTAGTTAGCCCTTTTATTTATATTAATATCTTTATCCTTAGGTAATTATAAAATAGTAATATTATAAAGAAATAAGGTTATAGCTTTTTTAATTTTCTTTTAAAAGAACGCTTATAAGCCTAAAGAGTATAATATAAGGTTAGTATTTAAATTATTATTAGCCTATCTATTTAGCCTTATCTTATACTACCTAAAATATATAGACTACCTATACCCTATCCTTAACTATATCCTAATAATATCCCTATACTCTTAGTAATTACCTTATCTCTTTATCCTCTCTTTACCTTTAATCCTCTTTTTTAACCTTTACCTTACTTCTCTCTCTTTTATATACTTTCTATCTAAACTTCTTATACTAACTCTTATCTTATACTTTAAAACTAATCCCTTTTTTTTCTTTTTTTTAAATAACCTTTATATAATACTATCCTATTTACTAGCCCTTAGCCTTCTTACCTAATACTCTTATATCTTATTACCCTATACCCCCCTTTTTAGTCTATAGCTAATTATATTATTACCTTAGTTCTTTTCTCTCTCTCTTTATTAGTCCTTTCTTTTATACTTTTTATTTTATATACCTACCCCTTTTACCCTACTCCCTTTTATTCCCTAATTAAATTATATATTTCTAATCTTTATTTAAAACACTTTTACCTATTATAATAATACTTTACCTTAGCTAATTAAATCTCTTTTACTTATAGTCTTTTCCTAGTCTTAGATACTATTACCTTACCTTACCTTACTTTTTATTAAGCTATCTTTAACCTCTTTTTTAAAATATTATCCTATATTTAAACTAGCTTTTACTATACCTTTATTACCCCCCCCTAAACTATTATATCTTACTTTTCTCTTTCTTTTTATCTTCCTTAACTCTTTCCTTTTATATATTCTATACCTTTAACTCTCTTTTTCTTACTTATTTACTTACTTCTCTTTATTATCCCCCTTTACTTATAATAATTACCTATCTTTTTATTTTTATAGCTAAGGCCTTATTTATTTTCTTCTCCCTTTTTATTAATAACTAAGGCTTTAAATATTTATAAGTAACCTTTTTTAATATATTTACTTACTAGCCCTCCCTTATTAATACTTACTAGTCTATACTACCTAATAAGGTTTAGTAAAACTTACTCTTTACTTTTATTAATACCTTTAGCCTTTATATTTATATACTTATATAGTCTTAAGCTTATATTACTACCTATATAGCCTTCTTTATAAACCTTACTATCTCTAACCCTTTTTTAGCTAAGTAATATATACTTTACCTTTACTTTCTTACTAATAACCTCTTTTATATCCTTTACTACCTTAACCTTAATTATATTCTCTTTAATAAGGTTAACCTACTTTAGGCTAATAAACCCTCTAATACTATATATAATACCTATATCCCCTAAGGTACTACTATAGTTAATTATATATTCCTAAACCTTTAGCACTTCTTTACTATCCTTTATAATCTTTATAATAAATACCTTATCCTTACTATTATTTTTTATTAGTTTAATCTTATTATCTTACTTATCTTTAGTATTATTAAGTTTACCTTATTTATTTTTAATATTTACCTTAAGTAAAGGCCCTATTAGCTTTATTAGATTACTACTACTTAGTGCCTTCTCTTTACTAACCTTACCTAGCTTTTCCCCTTTTATACTTACTTAGTTAACTCTTTTTAGCCTTCCCTTACCTACTTTAGCTATTATAATACTATTAGCCTTACCTTTATTTATATTACTCTTTATACCTTTATTAGTAAAAAGCTTATTACTTTAATATATCTTCCTTTCCTTACCTTTACCTTTATCTAGTTTAATAATATTACCCTTACTATTCTCCTCTTAGCTACCCTTAACTTAAATAGCCTTTTAATTACCTTTTAATCTCTTAATACCTATAAAACTAATATTAGCTTAAAGTATACTATAACCTTTATTTATATTATTATTACTAATAAGCTTAATATCCTTACCTTTATTAGCCTTACCTACTATCTATATTAATACTAATGCTTCTTTTTTAATAATAATACCTTTATTTTTATTTAGCTTTTTTACTTTACTTTTATTAATCCTTAGGGTCCTATTACCTTCTACCTTATAAATAATAATAGCTAAGGCTAATATATTAACCTAAATACTCTTTTCTTTTTTATATTTACTATATAAGGCCCTTCTTTACCTTATAAGACTATTATTTATAGCTAACTTATTCTTATACCTACCTAGCCCCTAGCCTATATCCCTACTACTATCTTTAACGCTAGCTTCTTATTTATCTTAGCCCTTTATTATACTAAGTAAACCTAAGCTACCCCTTAGATCTTTAATTCTTTTACCTATAATATTATCTAGTTTAGTATACCTTTAGTTAATAATAGCCTTTAGTATAATATTAGTTACTTTCTTTATTAACTAAACTAGGCCCTAGCTAACTCTTTAAATATACCTTTTACCTTAGAGGCTAATACCTAAAACCTTATTATTATTAATAATAATAGTAATAATCCTCTTTCTTTAGGTAATACTTTTTAAAACCTAATTAATCTTAGCTAATATCCCTCTTACTTATCCTTTCTTATTATTATTTTTACTCTTTTTCTTTAAATAGCTTTAATATATATTAATATTTAGTCTATTATCTTCTCTTTTTCTATACCTTATTATAATCTTATTTTACTTACCTTCCCCTATCCTTTTATCCCTTTTACCTAGCTCTTTTTTACCTTTAAGTAAAACTTACTTACTTTTTTCTTTTTATATTTATTTAACCCTTTTCCTTTACCCTCTCTTTTATCCTTATATACTATACCTCTTCCCTTTTACTATACCTTCTTCCCTAGCCCCTAAGGCCCTATTAACCTTACTAATAATAATCTTAACTACCTTAATATAGCTATTAAGAACTTTTATAGCTTTTAGCCTACTTTTCTTAATATCTGCTAAAACTAGGTTAATACCCTTTCCTTAAATACTTACCCTATTACTATTACTAATATTATTAATTCCTAGCTACCTAACCTTTAGCTTATTAGCTATTTCCTTTATTAGCTTATCCTTTTTCTTACCTTAGATAATACCTAGGACTTTTATATATTAGCTATATATAATATTCTTATTTACCTTAGCGCTAGCACTTGCCCCTCCTTAGGCTAAAAGCTAAGGGCTAATAAGACTACCCTTTAGTATTTTCTTTAAACTATTACCTAAGGCCTAAAGTATATTATCTACCTTTTTACTAAAGCCTTTATTAAGATTAATATTATTAATAGCTATATTTATAATAATAACTATAGCCCTAGCTCCCTAAAGGATCCTTACTTTTCTATTAGTGCCTAGTTTATTAAAACTATTTAGTTTTTTAGCTACCTTACTATTATAGCCTTTTATACTTAGCTTAAGAGTAAGTATATTATTACCTCCTTTATAAACTTTAATACTTATTAGATTACTATTATTTATAATCTTAGCCTCTTTTACCTTTATATCTTTAATACCTTTTAAAATAGCTATCTTAAGCGCTTCTATTATATTACCTTTATCTAATAATAGTTTTTTATTAACCTTAGCCTCTTTTATAAATTCTTTCTCTTTATTTTTCCTATCTTTCCCTAAAGGTTTATATAGAAGTATAGCTAGCTTAGCCTTATACTAATCCTTTAATATACTTATACCCTTATTAATATAAATCTTCTTAACCTCCTAAACTAAGCCTTTATAGCCTCTTTTATCCTTATTTATATTAATAGCTTTTTACTACTATCTTTATATACTTCCTTTAATTACCTTCTTACCCTTATCTAAACTCTTCTTATCTCCCCCTATATAGCCCTTACCTAGGCTATAATACTAAATAGCCTTAAGTACTTACTAACTATTATTATTATTATTACTACTAATAAACTTAGCCTTTATACCTTTAGTAGGCTCTTTAATACCCTTCTTTTATACCTTAAACCCTTTACCTTTATTAGGTATTTTCTTAGCTAAGGCTTTCTTTTTATCCTTTTAACGCCTAACCTTATTTATATTAGCCCTTATATTATAAACCTATAAGATTATATTTATAAGAACCCTTTACCCTTTAGAGCTATTATCTAAGGCATTTCCTTACTAAGCTACCTCCTTACCCTATATATCCGCGCTACTGCCCTTTATAGCTAGCTATACCTCCCTTACCTATAACCTATTAGCTCTTACTAATATAACTATTAGTAAGATATCTCTCTTACTAAGTCCCTTAACTAGCCCTAGTCCTTTACTTTTTAGGCTATTACTAACTAGGCTTACCTATAGCCTTTATATCTTATCTTTAATCTCTTTATAATTTCTATACCTTTAGCCTTTACCTTACTCTACCTTACTCTTTTATTTAACTATCCCTTATTACTAAAAGAGGGTTAGCTACTAACTCTCTTTATTAATTACCCTTTATCCCTTTATTATTAGATTATAAGATTTAATATAATACCTTAATTTTTATTCCTTTTACCCTTTACTTTTTATAATACCTCTTTTAAGCCTTATACTTATAGCTACCTAGCTTTAACTTTTTTATTATCTTTAGCTATATTACCTAAAACCTATATATCTTTACTTTCTTTACCTAAATCTTTCTCTTTAGCTATTTTTACTTACTATTATCCTTTAAGTCTACTAATTATACCTTACCCTTATCTAGTTACTATACTCTAAATATCTTCTATACTACCTCCTTAAAGTCCTTCTTATACTAATATACTAATACTTTTAAGCTATCTTAGAAAAGGCTTAGGTACTTATAAGCTATTACCTTCTATTTATTATCTTACTTTACCCTTATTATATTTACCTTATATTATATACTTAGCACGCTATAATTAAAGTAACCTAAGTAGCTTTTAAACTCCTCTACTTTTTAAAATTATACTATATTATCTACCTTTATTTTCTTAAACTCTTTATTTATTTTCTAAATTAGGTATACCTTCTTTAACCTATATGTATTTATTAGACCCTTAGTTACTATATAGGGCTAATATAGCCTTATAAACTCTATTATTAATTTATAAAGCTTTTTACTTTTTTTTACTTTTTTTATTACCTTTCTTTCCCTTTTTTTTTATTACCTTTCCTATTATAACTTAGCTAACCGCTAGATCTTACCTACTATTATTATATTACCCTCTTTATTAGTATTATTAATATTATCTCTCTTTATCTATCTAATTACTTATTAAAGTTAGCCCTTTTTTACTTTTCCTTTACTTTAGCTAATAATAATAATACCTATAAGCTAAACTATAGGCTATTTATAGTATTTAAGTCCTAGCTTTAATTATATTAGCCCTTTCCTTTTTTTACTTTTACTTTCTTAAATATATACTATTCTCTATATTAGGCTTAATATCCTTCTTAATATCTTTACCTACTTACTAGCTTTATACTAGCTTAGCCTTATTAAAGGAGTACCTCTTAGGCCTATTACTTATTAATTATCTAATCTAACCCTCTCTTAATCTAGCCTTAGCTATTTATTAAATATTATATCCCTAAAACGCTTAAATATAATACCTAATATTCTCTTAAATTCTATACTTTACTCTTTTAGCCTTATACCTAGTATTTCCTTTAGTAAATCTAATCTTAAAGGCTTTATTAAAAGGTTTATTATATCCTTTATTACCTAAATATCCTTTTACTTTACCCTTATCTTTTCTTATATTTATATATAAGTATTATATAGCGCCTTTAATAGCTTATACCTTAGCTATAATCTATTATTATTTAGCACTTAGTTTAGCGCTATTTAGCAGTAATATATTATACTTAAAAAAGCCCTTATCTTCTCTCTTACCCTAGGCCTATAGCCTATTACCCTATTAAGTAAAAAGGACTAGGCTAGCCTCTTATTATAGCCCTTTTACCTACTCTCTTATATAAAGTTAAATATTAATTAAAAGGCACTAATATAAAATACTACCTAGATTAATAGTATATCTATCCCTAGCCTAAGTATATTTATTACTATAATTACCCTCCTTTATTTAAGCTACTAAGCTAATATCTCTTTATAGCTTTTATTACTCTCTATTACCTTACTATAGTAAAAGTTATAGTCTATTATATAGGCTAGCCTTACCCTTATCTATACCCTCTTTATATATATAATTACTAGCTTTAGCTTTAACTTTATATCCTTTTTATTATTATTAGCATTATTATAATCCTTACTATTCTTATTATTACTATCTTTATTATTATTATTATTATTATTATTATTATTATCTTTATTACCTTTATTAATATCCTTATTACTATTATTATCTCCCTTACTACTATTATTATTATTACTACTACTTATATTACCCTTCCTATCCTTACCTTTATAATCTATTAGCCACTATATATCCCCGCTTAGCAAATACCCTACTAATATTACCCTACCTTTCTTTACTATTACCCCTACTACCTAAGCCTACCACTTCTAATCCCTTACTAGCTAGTTAATTACTACCCTAGCTATTACTAGCCCTTTATCTACTAGGTAGTATAGTATTTAGACCTACACTACCCTTACCTAATATACCTTCTTTTCCTATTTATTTCTTTTTAAAATACTTATAATAATAAAGTAATAGATATTAGCATATATTATCCTTAATTAAATTACTATTATTCTCTTACCCTTTACTTTTAATATTTATAATAGCCTTTTTTTTTAATTAGATAATAAGGTTACTATTAGTAGTATATATAGTAACCCTTACCTTACTATTATCTCTCTAATATCTTATAGCTTTAGCCAGAACTTATCTAAGTACCCTAATACTAAGTAGCACTTATCTAGCATTACCCGCTATACTAGCTAGTCCATTATATTCTAGTTTACCTACCTTTAGAAGCTTTTTATCCTTACTTTCTCTACTATTACTAATATAATTACTACCTATTAGTATATTTCCCTTAACCTTTTTTATATATATATATTAATCCTAGCTACCTTATAGCACTATATTATATTCTTTTATAATATAATTAGTAATATAATTATAATTAAGATTATCCTTAGCTTATAAAACGCTAATAATATAAATAATACTAACTTACTGCTCTCTATTAGCGCTATATATAGTAGGTCTTAGTTAGCCCTTATTACTTTATATACTACCTTTTTCTACTTACCTTAGAAGTTTACTATTAGATTACCTATTATCTTCCTTAGCTCTTTTACTATATTTAGCTCTAGCTATACCTTAATCTATACCTTCTTTACCATATCCTTCTATACCTCTTACCTTACTACCCTTACTATTAGCATCCTATATATTACCCCTAGGTTAGCTAACCTAAAACCTATTAGCGCCTACTACCTCTAGCTTACTTATAAGAACTAGCCTTATATTATATCTATCTTACTAAATACTACTATCTACCTATAGTTTACCTCTATTACTAGCCTTAAGTACCCTACCTATAGATCCTATACTAACCCCTGCCTACTATCTAACCCCTTTTATACCACTATTAATAGCCTCTTTCTCTATAGCGCCTCCCTTCTATATAGCCCCTTACTAGCCTTTATCTTATTTATTTTATTTAGCTTATTATTATCTAGGTTATCTAGCCCTATCTCCCTAGCCCTAGCCCTAGCCCTAGCACCTTTCTTACCCTTTACTAATACCTTAGGTATACTATACTTAGATAAGTATTTAAATACCTTTAATATCCCTTTCCTTATATATTACCTTAATATAGCAATTATAATATACCTTTAGTTACTAATCTATAATATCTTCCTTATTAGCCTTCTTAACTAGCCCTAGATTAATAGCCTTATTTACTTTAGCCTTTATATAATATACTTATTCTAGTTAAAGCTAACTACTATAATACCTTTACTATTACTATTTACTATACTATTATTATATATCCTTACCTATATTAATATTCTTAAAAGGCCTAGTACTATTACTAGCATTAATAACCCCCTATTCTTATATACCTTACTACCTCTAACCTTACTTATTACTACTTATAATATTACCTTCCCTATTTATAAAAAAGAGTTATTTATACTATTAGCTTTATTTACTATATTATACCTTACTAAGAACTATATAAATAGTAATATAAGCTATAAATAATAGACTAATAGCTTACTTACCTCCTTTAATATAAAGCGCTATATTACCTTAAGCTAGCCTATTATATATATTAACTTATAATAATATATAATTAAGTAGATATACTTATTTAAAATTAATATATTTTATATACCCCTACTTTATATATTTATATATTAAATCCTTAGGCTCTTTAGTACTTATAGTAGTATTATTATTATATAAACTAAGACCTAAAGCTAGCTTATAAACTCCTTAACCTTTTTATAAAACCTCCTTACCCTTTACTTACTAAGCTAGCCTATATCCCCTTTCTATTAGTCTAGTTACCTAATAAACTACTTTACTATCCTTTTACCTAATCTCTTAATCTACTATATAATAAAAAAGTTATCTCTTTTAGTCTATTAGGCATTACTCTTATCCTTAAAAAAGCTATAGCCTTAGCTTCTATCCCTACTATTATCCTAGATTTAGTACTAAGGGATTATTAGTAGGTTACCTATTATTAGGCTCTTATCCCTAAGTAGGATTAGATAGTAGAGCTTTTCCCTTAACTCTATTAGCATTTTATATAAAAATAGGCTAACCTTTTTAACTAAAAGCCTAATATTATTTTAAATTACTACCTTACTATCTTACTTTACTTACTTAATCTTTACTATAGTATTTTTATAGATTATAGATATATATATATATAACTAGATTATAAAGTTAATTAGATATATTTTTAAGCTATAGCCTAGGCCCTTTATTACCTTAACTACCTATAGTATTAGGCCCTTAATAGTATTATAAAATAAGGACTCTCTTAGCCCTTATTACCTATTTACCCTACCTTTTGCTAGCCCTATATCCTATATTAATATCTATTAATATCCTAGCTACCTATAAGGCCCTATCTAGCCTTAAGGTAATATGCCTACTATCTACCCTTTTCTTATCCCCTGCCCTATTACCCTTAGTTATTATATTATATATTTTAAGTAAGGTATATATTATTAGTATTAGCTAGGCTATTTAAAGAAAGATAATATAAATAGGTATAAACTCCTTTACCTTAATCTAGCTATTATCCTGCCTTAGCACTATATAGGTAATATTACTAATAAGTATATTACTATAGTCTAAGTTATAAATAATATACCTTAGTATTACTAATACTATATTAATTACCTTTTATACTAAGCCTAGCCTTATATATTAGCTAGCCCTTTCCTTAGGCCTAAAAATAGCCTAAACCTAGTCCTACTCCTTTACTAATAGCCTATACTCTAGCTATTCCTTTACTAATAAACCCTTAGTATAGGTAATATAGTAAATTAGCTAGTAAAAAACACTTATATACCTTTTAAAAGTCTTACCCTTTACCTTTAGCCTTTAGATTATTTTAAGCTTATTTAAGTCTAAGTATAATAACTTAGTATAAAGCCTTATAAGGATTATTTATAAAAGGCTCTCTTTATTTATTAATAACTAATAATACCTTATTACCTTTATAAAGATCTTAAATATTATTATTAGCTATTACTTACTTATATCTAGGCTAGCTATATCTAGCTTTACTAGCTACCCCCTAACCTTATATAGCTTAAAGCTATAGAGATATATTACCTAATATATTTAATATAGGAAGGGGTTTAGTATATACTTAAGGTCCTTATTATATACTTCCTACTACTTTACCTACTCTTTATAAGCCTTTTCCTCTCTCTTTACTAACCTTACTAGCTTACTACCCTTAAGGCCTATAGCTATAGCTAAGCCTATAACTAGTATTACCTTAAACTAGCCCTTATTAGTATAAGCGCTAAAGAGCTTATAGTAAAAGATACTAGCCTACTATAGTTTATTTTTCTTAAGGTTCTTTAACCTTTAACTCTCTAAGTATATATTACTATTATACCTAAATAGGCTAACCTAATTATAGCTCTTTTATATATAGTCCTTTATTATCTTTATTATTATTAAAATATAATAATACTACTTATATATAAACCTATTATTCTTTAGTGCTCTAAGTATAGTAATTAGTAAGTTAGTTACTAATAAGAACTAGATTATATTTAAATCCGCTTTACTTATATAAATACCTATAATTAACTTAATAATTACTATAATAGCCTTAGCCTTTATTAGGCTATAGTTATAGCTTACCTTTTTACTATTAAGGTAAGCCTAAGCCTTATTACCTAATACTATATACTTATACTATTAGTAAATAATTACCCTTATCCCCTTATAGATAGTAAATAGACTTATCTTTAGGGCCCTATTACTAGTAATCCTCTTTATTATAAATATTACTTTCTTTTCTTACTAATTATAAGCTAGGGTTACCTTAGCTATAGTATTTTTTTATTCTTTATAATCTTATCTTTTAATTTTAATATTAGCTTTAAACCTATTACTCTTTTATTCCCTTAAAAAACTATCCCTTTATAGATTATAGGATTACTTTTATTTACTTTATTACTTTTTTTTATATTTTATAAACTAATAGGTTAATATTAGTTATAGATAATAGGTCTTTTATATATAAATATATTATTAAGTAAATAAGCTTTTTATATATTTATTTAATATATCTCCCTATTATAAAAAAAACTTTTATTAATTACCCTTTATTTCCTTTTCTATACCCTTATACCTTTTTAGTATAACCCTAGATACTATTAGGGTAATATTCCTACCTCTAACTGCTTACTATCATACTATTTTATCTAGCTAGCTATCTTTTACTATCTCTCTCCTTATTATATTTATTAAAGATATACTTATAATTAGATTTTAAGGTTATATTAACTTTATATTTACCTTTTCCTTAGAACCTTTTATACTAAATATATTAAATTACTTACCTATATATCTATAGCTATATAACCTTTTAAATGCCTTTTACTTTCTAAGTATTTAGTACTAATAAGTATATTATATCTAATAACTATAATACTAATATACCTAACTTAATATAGCCCTACCTACCCTTTTTTAAGGTAAATATCTAAACCTTTTTTTACTTTATTTTTTTTTTTAAGGATATATATAAGAAAGGCTAGGCTAAGGTTTACTAAGATATCTTTAAGTATAAAGGCTATCTTTAAGGCGCTAAGGAGTAGTTAATCCTTAAGATATCTTAATAGGTTAAGGTATAGTATAACTAGATATTATAGGCTAAGCGCCCTCTTTAGGTTATACCTATTACTATTAATAAAAGATATAAATATAACTAATAAACTAAGGACTTTCTTATTACCTTAAAGGTAGATTCGCTTACTAATAATAATAGGCCTATATTACTATTACTTATTATCTATATAGTTATTACCTATTAGCTAATACCTTAAAGATACTAAGTTACTCTCTTAGCTTTAGCCCTTAAGCGCCCTACTATCTCCCTGCTTATTACTGCCTACCTTACTATTAAAGGAGAAGAGCTAAGGCAAAGGCTAGCTAATTAGCTACTACTATTACCCTTAATAGGGAAGACTATTAGGCTTACTATCTAATTAAGGCTAAAGCTATGCCTTATTTATCTCCCTTATTTATATATACCTAACTAAAAAACCTAGCTAATAGCTAGCTTATAATACTAAAACCTATTAATAGACTTACCTATTAGCCTATAACTAAGGCCTAAATGCCTACTTCTTTTCCCTTTATTATATTACTATTTTAATAGTTAATTTATAATAATAGGTTTAATATAAGTATTATTTTTTAAGGTAAACTATTTTATTATTTAGCGCCTAATAATAAGGTAAGTAAGGTATTTTTAGGTAAGGGGAATATAGGACCTAAAGTAAGGAATAGCCTTATACCCTTTTAAGGATTTCTTTTATTTTATAAATCTTTTTTTTAACTTATATTACTTTAGTTTATTACCCTTTTTTTATAGCTCTCTCTTTCTTTTATAACTATAAATCCTTTTACTTTATATATATAAAGAATATATTATAACCTATTTTTCTTTATTCTCTTTCCCTTAATCCCTTTTATCTTTATATATACCTTTTACTATACCTTTAACTAACCTATTTATTAAGCCTAATAAAGTTAATATACTTAGATAATATTATATCTTACTTAAAAGTATATCCTTCTTACCTTACCTTACTCCCTTACCCTTTCCTTATTTATTTATAAAGCTTTATAAGTATTAATATAAAGGATAATACTATTATAAATATTATTTTATAAAGGCTATTATTACTTACCTTAGCCTAACTCTTTTAATAGGCTAGCGCTAATCTTATCCTTTAATAGGTTTATCCTTATCCCTCCCTCTCTTATCTATTAGCTATAACTAACCTATACTTATAGATACCTTAGACTAATCCTTTACCCTTAACCCTAATTAAGATATTTAGTACCTAATATTACCCTAAGTATTCTTTTAATAACTTAACTAATATATACTAATTTACTAAACCTATAAATATAAAGCCTTTTTTCTTTAGTATAAACTAAAAGGGTAAGAAAGAGAAGGAAAAGGATAAAAAGAAAAAGAAAAAAAAGAAAAAAAAGAATAAAAAAAAAGAAAAAAAGAAAAAAAAGAAAGAAAAAAAGGAAAAGAAAGGTAAAGAAAGTAAAAAGGGTAAGAAAGGTAAGGAAGGTAAGAAGGAAAAGGAGAGTAAAAAAGGTAAGGAAAAGGAAAAGAAAAAGAATAATATTACTAAAAAGAATAAAAAGAATTATTAAAAGGTAAAGGGTAATAAAAGTAAAAAAGAAAAGGAGACTAAGTATATTAAGTAAAAGAAGAAAAAGAATAGTAACCCCTTTACTCTAATTAATAATAAACTAGCCTATCTAGCCTATACTATTACTATCTCTAATACCTAGCCTATCTATATATACTAGCTAAAGGCCTTAGCTTTTTCTTTAATATAGGATACTAATCCTAAGGTAATTAAGAGTACTATATAAAAGACTACCCCTAAACTCCTTTCTCTTACTTATAGTTCCTTAGGCCTGCTAGCTTGCTATAGCTATGCAGCTAAATTAGCTGCTATTTAGATTACTAAGAATAGAAACTATAATCTAGCTAACCTTAACTAGGACTATTTTACTAATGCTTAGCCTAAATAAATAACTAGGCTATAGTTATAACTATACTTAAATAATAATACTTATAAAAAACCTTTATAGCTACCCTGCTAGGCTAAGCACTATATTAACTATACTATTACCCTTACCCTTTTTTATACTATTACTTTATAAGATAATATAATTAACCCTACCCTTTTAAATAAAGCTATTATTATAATTACTAAAAAGATATAAAATAAGTATAAGAGATAATATATAAATTAAGATACTTATAACCTTATAATACTTACTACCCCTTATAGCACTTACTACCTACCCTATATATTAGGCACTAACTTACCTTTAGATATTACTAGGCCTATCTTACCCTCTTAAAACCCCTAATCTTCCCTTTTTATACTAAACTATTCTCCTTTATTAACTTTTCTTTTATTTTATTACTTCTTTTTATTTTAAAGATTAGATAAATATATAAATAGCTATTCTTAGATTTAAATAAACCTTACTATATACTTTTTCTTTATTTACCCTCTTACCTACTTCTCCTTTAATAGATTCTAAACCTCTTTTACTATTAGTTTTTTTAAGTTCTTATTAGTAAACTTAATTAGTACCTTTATAGCTCTTTTACTAATATTTAAGTTCTTAAATAGCTTCTATATCTACTTCTCCTTTTTTAAATACCTCTTCTATTAGACTAAATATTATATTATAGTCTCTTTACTTACCTTTAAGTCTAAGATAAACTTAATAAAAAACTCCCTTTTCTCTTTTACCTTTATTACCTTTTTAAGTCTAATAAAGTAACTAATTACTTTTTTATTTTTCTAAAACCTTATTAGATTTTATATAATTACTTTTATTACTTATAATAGATTAGCCTTTTTACTTACCTCTCTTTTTTAGCTAGTACTTACTATTAGATTACCTTTCTTTAGCTATATTACTAAACACTTTAAGAGAAATTAGAACTATAAAGGCCTAGATACTATTAGTACTGCCTACCCTTTACTTATTTAGTAGGCCCTTTAATAACTTATATATTTAAATATAGCTTATTATTATTCCTTTTATATACTTTATATTCTATAACCTTTAGGCTAATTACTTTATAGCTTAATAGATCTTTAGTTTTTTTAGCGCTAAGTTATACTATATACTCTATATAAATATAAAGTAGCTTCTCCTTTATTACCTATACTTTATATATCTCCTCCCTTTTCTTTAATTTTTACCTTTTTTAACTAAAGATTATTTACTTTACTATTTTATTATTTATCTCTTTCTTAATATATACTAGCCTCTTTATACTTTACTAGCTAATAGTCTCCTTATTAGCTTAATCTTATACCTACTTTTTACTATTTTCTTTATTAAATAATTTCTCTTTTTTTCTTATTATACCTTTCTCTTTTATTATTATCTTATTCTTTATAATACTAGCTATTACTTAGCTAATAATTTATAATACTTTATATATAATAATAATATATAATTAGTTTTTATTTTTTTTTATCTTTTTTATCCTTTTTTACTTTTCTCTCTTTTATTTTTATTATTCTTTATTAGCTATTAAAGCTCTTTTTACTTTTTTACCTTACCTTACCTCTCTTTTTTATTACTTACCCTCCTTTAAGGTTATTACCTTTATCTTTTAACCTAATATTTTTTTCTTTCCTTTTTTTATTATCTTTTTCTCTCTTTAGCTATCTCTCTTAACCTTTTTTATTACTTTTAAGTATAAAAAAATCTTTTTTTTTACCTTTTTAGTTATAATTTTCTTAGATTTATTTATTTTTCCCTTTATATTAATATTTTAGCCTTTTAAAAAATAAAAAGAAAGTAAAGGTTTTACTTACTTTAAATTAATAGCCTATTATATTTTAATTTAAACTAGATTCCTTTTAAATTAATAGGTTATAAAGGAATAATATTTTATAATCTTATTTTAATAAGTAAAAGACCCTTTTTATATATATTTTTTTAGGTTTATATATCCCTTTTATTATCTTACTAATAATACTTATTCTAGATCTTCTAAGACTATTCTAACCTTTTTATTAACTTCTTAGTATACTAAGGTTATTATTTTTAAGGTTCTTAATAAAGTATAAAAGGTTATTAATTTACCTTAAAATAAATAAATAATATAGTTTCTTTTAAATAAATAAATTTTAAAGTTAATATTAAATTAATAAATATTATATAATATATAAATCTTAAATTAAATTAAATAGTATTATTTTATTAAAATCTTTAAAATTAAGTATTATATTTTTAAATATTTAGATTTTAGGAGATTTAATATATACTTAGTTTAGTATTTTTAATAAAGCCTATATTTTATATTTAGAGTTAGATTATTTTTATAAACTTTATAAAGTTTTAAAAATATATTTTAATTTTAAGATTTAAAGATAAAACTTTATAAGACCTTTACTTTTTAAGGGTAGGTTTTAGAGTTATACCCCTAGGGTTACTATAACCCTAACCCTTATTATAACCCTAGGGTTACTATAACCCTAACCCTTATTATAACCCTAGGGTTACTATAACCCTAACCCTTATTATAACCCTAGGGTTACCCTTAGGGTTAAGGGTTAAACTAT
>NQYQ01000102.1:0-24738 GCA_003055925.1 Escovopsis sp. Ae720
GAGGCACTAGGACATATCCCTATCCCCTTAGGTCCTTATTAGTTAAAGGAATCTTTTCCTTATTATTAATATATTATATAACTTTAAAACTACTCTTCTTTTATAGTATAAGCCTATTAGAATAAATTCTTATATTATTTTTTACTTTTTTTATTATCTTTTATTTTAATAATTAACTATATTACTCTTTTATAAATTTATTTTTTATTAAAAGCTTTTTTTTCTTTTTAAATATAAGTCTAAGTATTTATAAATAAGGTTTATATTTAATAACTAAGAAATATATTAATAAATACTTAAGAAATATAGCCTATTATTAACCTATTATTATTTAAAATCTTACTTTATAACTAATTATTAGATTAATTTAAAAACCTTATTAATATTATTATTATATTTTTATTTTATTAAATTAGCTTATTAGGTATTTAAAGCTTTCTTTTTTTTTAAAAGAAAGAAATAATAATAATAATAATAATAATAGAAAATTCTAATAAAAAAGTAAATAATACCTTTTAGCCTTACTTATCCTTTATATCTTACTAATATTTATTACTAATCTTTTTAAAAATACCTACTTTAAAAGGTATATACTCTAATTAAAAAGTTACCTTTAAATCTAATACTATTATAATAACCTTCTTACCCCCCTTAGCCTTTATACTTATAATACTATTCTAAAGCTTTAGCCTAATTAGATAATAGTTAGACTAAGTACTTATAAGTATAGCCTATATACTTAATAAAGATTACCTAAATATTATTATTAAAACTATTAACTTTATACTTAATAGTTTAGCTATTAAGTTTATTAATACTATTAGCTACCTTTTAAGTATAATTATTAAAGCTAAGAGTAATATAGCTAATATTATTAACCTTAATAAGTATAAGAATATATTATATTTAAAATACCTAACTATTATTATTTAATAAAATACTATTTAAGGTAAATAAAAGAAAATTACTAAAAATAATAATAAGTCTTTAAAATTATATTTTAACTATATATTTATTACTCTTTAATATTTAAAAGCCTATAATTACCTATCTATTATTAGTAAACCTTTATTAATTACTTTAAAAATAAACTTTTTTAAAAAGTAAATTATTAAGACTATTAAAGGTCTATATAACCCTAAGCTTTTATATAAAGCAATTAGCTAGTCTATTATAGCTATTATAAGCCTAAGTAAAGCTATAAGCTATATAATAAAAGCTTAATATATTATTAATTTTTATAAATATATTAAATAAACTAATATATTAAAGGCTTTTATTAATTTATATATAAAAGTTATTTTTAATTATATAAAAATAAGCCTTAAGTAATTTCTAATTAGTAATTATAATATTAATCCTAATATTCTAAGCCTTATTAAGGCTAAGATAATAATTACTATATCTTATAAGTCTATTCTAAATATACTAGCTCTTTAGTTAGGTTTAAATAGCCCTTAAAATAATAATATTACTTATTATTAGCCTTATACCTTTAATATATTACTACTAGCTTAGTAAAAGACCCTTATAAAGAATACCTATATAATACTAGTTACCCTATTAGCTTTACTATAGCTACCTTCTATACTACTTACCTAGTTATCTTACTAAAAATAAAAGAATACTAATTTTAACTTTAGAATACTAGATTATTATAGTTAGTTATATTTATCTTATAATAATTACCTTAATAAACTACTTATTTATTATATATACCTATTAAAAGAATAGTATTACCTTAACCTTAACCTTCCTTAACTTCCTTAGAATAAAAAGGAGTTTTAAAATAAATTTATAAATAGGTTAACTTTACCTTTAAAAAAAGGTTTAGTATATTTCTATTATAATATTTAGGGCTATTTTATTACTACTTATATTACCTTATTTAAAGCTATACTCTAGCTATAAAAATAGGCTATTTTTAAATTACTATACTTACTAAAGAAAACTAATAAGTCTTTTCTTTATAAAACTTTAAATATATATATAGTATAGCTATATTATTAAAAGATAATATAAAACTATTTAACTAACTTATTAATAATTAATAGCTTAGCTATAAATTTTACCTTTTTAAGCTATAATATTAATATAAATCTATTATTATTAGATTAAAATAAATCTTATATTCTATTAACTAAGTCTAATATAACCTTAAAAGTAAGGTCTTTTAATACTATTATATCTAACTTTAAAAGAATAATAATAAATAGTAAATACTTATCTAATTTAGATTTTAATATTACCTTTAACTAGCTTATATTAAAACTATAGGAAATTTTTAGTAATAGTATTTTATAATAAAAAGCTACTTAAAAAATTATTAATATTATAATATTAAATACTAAACCTACCTTTAAAAAGAAAAAGGTTTATTTAAGCTCTTTTAATAATATGCCTTTAAACACTTACCTAGCTAATTCTATTACCCTTACCCTTAAACCTACTATTAAGAAACTATAAATATATTAATTTAAAGGTTTTATTAAAATTTAGGATAAGGATAGCCTTAGTTTTATAAATTAGCTAAACATTACTAAGAAAATTATTATCTTTATTAACTTAGTTACCTTTTAATAATATAATTTTAAAAATATAAAGTAATTCTAATACTTATCTATTTATAAAACTATTTAATATAAGTATAAAAGATTATAATTATTAGTATAATATTTACTAATATAATCCCTTTTATATATCTTATAACTAGTCTTTTTTAAGACTTTTATAACTTTACCTTATTTAATAATAGAAAGTTTAGCCCTAAAAGTTTTTATATCCTTATATTAATTAAAACTAAATTATTTTTTAAGTTTACTAGTATTATAAAGATTTCTATTTACTTAGCCTAAGCTAATTAAAAAGCTAAAGGTAATGTTATTATTAGCTTATTTATAAAAAAATATAAGTTAAAACTAAAAAGCCTTACTAATATAAGATTCTATAGTTTATTAATAACTAATATTAATAAATATTAAATACTAATTACTTATTATATTATTTTTATTTTATTTTATAAAAATATTAAGTATAAGGTCTAGGCTATAATTAACCTATACCTTTATATTAATTAAAATAATCTTATTCTATTATTAGGCTTTTTATAGTTATTTAATATAGATATAGTATTTAATATTATTAAAGGTTTATTAAAGTTTAGCTTTTATATTTATAATAAGGTATAAAAGTTTATTATAAGATTTAATATAATCTTTTAAAAAGGCTAAAAATTAACTCTAGTATTATTAGATATTAAGAGGATTATATTATAAGCTAATAATATAAATAATAGCTTTTTAAAATAGGATTTAATATTAGAATTATAAAAACACCTTAAGGAATATAAATCACTAGGTAAGTTATACTACACTAAATCATACTTAATTTATAAATAACCTTATAGTAAGTATTATAATAAAACTAAGGCTTAGTTATATAAGTTTAAGTAGTATAACCTAAGCTATAGATATACCTAAGTTAAATAACTTAGCTTTATATAATTATATACCTATCTAATATATAATATTATAACTATCCTCCCTCCTAAGTATATTAACTATAATATAATTCCTTTATAATAAGGGTAAATAAAGAGCTTTACTTAGTATATACCTTATTATATATATTTTATTTTATCTTTATTAATAAATTATTAAGGTAATTAAGGTAATTACCTATTTATACTTCTCTTTATATATATTTATTTATTTTTATATTATTAATTAATATTCTCCTCTATTAATAATTTTAATTTAAAAACTATTATTTTTTATTATAATTTTATTATAAAAAACCTATAATATCTTAATCTTATAAAACTACTTTTTATAATAGTTATTAATTATAGTTACTAACCTTAGTATAAATAGTAAGGAATACCTTACTATCTTACTTATTTTAGCTAGTTTATAGCTAATTAATACCTTCTTTATAGCGCCTAATAATAAATATTATTAATTATACCTTATTTATATACCTTACTAAAGTATAAAGGATTCTTTTTTAATAAAAAAAAGCTTTAATAAAAATTTACTTTTATTTTATAATATTTTTACTAATTATTTTTAATTTACTAATATAGCCTTAACCTTTAATAATATTACTTTTCCTTTAATTAAGTTAAAAAATAATAATAATAATATTACTATAAATAATACTTTTATATTATTAGCTTTATTTATCTTATCTATTACTTTAATAATAGCTTTTATTAGTTTACTAATATCTTTATTTAAAAAAATTAATAACTTCTTTAGCTTATTATTTAATAGTTTATTTACTAATAATAATAATAATAACCCTATATTACCTATAACTTTATTACTTTTTCTAAGTCCTTTACTAATATTAGCTTTATCCCCTTTACTTATATATATTCTTTTTAATATAAAGAGAATAAATATATAAAACTAATATAAATAGTATTTTAATAAATTATACTATAACTTAAAGTCTAACTATTTATTTAAGTATTTAATTATAAATAAACCCTTATATATTAATTACTAATTAATAGTAATAACTTATTATATATATTATTTTAATAGTAAAAGAATATATAATTTTATAAGTTTAAACCTTTTTTATTTTAAAATTATATTTAATCTATTAAGTCTTTATACTATTATATAATAACTAAAATAATCTATCTTAGATCCTTTTATATATATATATTTTATATTAACTTAGAGTAAACTTATAAAGTCCTTATAGTTTTTCTTTTTATTAAAATATAATAGCTAATTTATTTTTTTTAAATATAATAACTCTTTTAGCTATTAATATAACTCTTAGGACTTTAATAGAAAATTTTTCCTTTATAATATCTTACTATAGTTTAATATAATAACTTAATAGTATAAAGCGCTTATAAAAAGTATATATTTTCTTATCTTTTTTATTATAATATAGCTAACTTTTTAATAGGATTATTCTATAAAATATTAGGATTTTATTACTTACTATTAGGATTTTTTATTAATAAGTTTTTAACCTTTTTTATATAATATTATAAGTTTTTTATATCCTTTTTATATTTTTTTTACTAATATTTATTAAGAATACTATTATATTAAAGGCTTAGGCTTATTACCTAATCCTTTATCTAATCCTTAGAAATAATAAGTATAATATTTAAATAAGTATTATCTTATATTTTTATAAGGAACTTATAATAGCTATTTTAATAAATCCTTATAGTTAAGGCCTTTTTAATAAAGATAAGATTATTATTCTAACTCTTACCTAAAAGCTATTTTATTATAATATAATTATTAACTTTTTAATTAAATTAGTAATATTATAAAGATATATTAGAATTTTTATTTTTTTAGGTTTATTTTATTTATAATTATTTAGTAACTTATAATTTTTTTACTTTATATTTAATCTTTTCTTTTATTTATAAGAATTTAAAAATTACTTACTTTATTAAAATATTTTCTTTATAAATCTATTTATTATATTCTAATAGCTATTTAATTTATTTTTTAAAAAAATACTTTTATTTTTTTTAAACTATTTAATCTTAAATTAATTATATTTCCTATTAATCTTTTATCTTATCTAAAGGTAATATTAGAAGTAAATAACTTATATTTTAATACTCTTAATTTTATAATTCTAATAGGCTTATATAATATATATATATATATTATATTATATTATAATAATAATACTAAGTAATATACCTATTTTCTTACCTTTTATAATATTTTTAATAGCCTAATATATTATAATATAAGCTTTTTAGTTTTATATATAAATTAAAAATTCTTTATAAATAAAGCTATTAAATTACTAACTTAAAAAGATTAGTTTAAATAGTTTTTATTATAATATTTTACTTATTTTTTAATTATAATAAACTAATATTTTTTTAATTTTTCTTATACTTTTTATAGCTTTTTAATATATAATTCTATATCTAGGACCTTTTTTAAAGTAATATTATCCTTAATATTAATATAAAGATTAAGTAAATATTCTAATAATATATTAAATAAAGATATTCTTATTATAATTTATTTATTTATTTATATTACTCTAGTTACTAGTCCTTATAGCCTAGTGCTTCTATTCTAATATTAAGGGAGGAAACCCACTATAGGCTAAAAACCTTCTCTACCCTGCTTATATACTAGTGCTAGTTTTCTTTATTTATTAGTCTAGCCTTATCTATAAGGCTACTAGACTCCTCTAATTCTAAGAGAGAGATTACTAATCCTAATTATTTAGTTCTATATAAATATACCTTAGGCCTATTACTTAGTAATTATATCTATATTATTATTAGTATATTACTTAAGTTATAGTCTTTATTTAATTATAGTTAACTAATATAAGTAGTATACTAACCTTATTACCTTAGAGCTAGTTTATAGCTGCCCCTTCTAATCTATCCCTATTACCTTTAATTATCCTCTTACTTCCTTTTATTCTTTCCTTTATAGTTTTAATAGCCTTATACTTATATTTACCTATACTTACCCTTAGACCTTATTTACTTCCCTTATACTTACCTATTAGCCTTAACTTTATTCTCTATATATAATCCCTTAGGCCTTATATTTTCCCTAGCTTTCTTTTATTTTTTTATTCTTTTATTTTTCCTTTTTTATTCTTTTTATTACCCTTTTCCTTATTACTATTTTCCCTTTTACTTTTACTTATCTCTGCTTTATATTTACACTTACTATTTTCTATTACTATCTTTATTATTATTACTATTATTATTATATCTCCTCTTTCCCTTACTAACCTAATTTATTCTCTTACTCCTTAGCCTTATATTAGCTCTATAATTAACTAACTTACTTAATCTAGGCTTACCTCTATAACCCTTTATACTTTATATATATTTTATATATATAAAAGGAGCCTAGCTTCTTTTATACTAACTAGGCTAGTTATAAGAAGCCTTATAAAGCCTACTAGGCCCTTAAAGGTAGTACTATTATATACTATATAATAAGTATCTCTACTTTAGCTTTATATTAGTCTTATCTATTAATACTTTATAGCCTATATCCTATAATACTAAGGTTAAGGCCTTTACTTTTTAGGCTGCCTTTATTACTATTACTAAAGGAGCCTCTATAATATATTAATACCCTAGGTCTACTATATCTCTATCCTTTTTATTAATCTATTTATAGCCTACTAATTAAAATAACCTTACTAACACTACCCTATGCCTTAAGCTAGCTATAACTCCTTATAAAGCTAGCTTATTATCTATAATTATACTAGATCTATTTAGTATTTATAAGATACTAAGGCAGTTTGCCTAAACTAATAAGTTATTAGTTAACCTTTATAATATAGATAATATCTTACTTAAAAATATAGGTATACCCTATACCTATACTACTATACTACCTTAAAAGGTTACTATAGATATAAGGCAGGCCTATACTAAGAATAGAGAAGGCTATACGCTTTCCCTATTCCTTACTACCTTAACCTTAAGAGCTTAAGATAAGAAAGAAAAAAGAAGAAAAAAGTTCTAGGACTAAAAGCCTTTCTCTAATACTATCCTTACTTTAGCTTTATATTACTCTAATAATAAGATAAAGCTTATTTATTATTAGAGTAATAATAGGTAATAAGTAGCTAGCTATAAGGGTAACTTTATAGTTTAAAGAGAGAAAATTAAAAAGGGAGAGTAAAAAATAGCTAGGTATATCTTATACCTAGAGTAAAACTAGAGCTAAAGGGAATATAGTTATATATATAGTTTCTAGTTTTTAATAATTAGTAATATAAGGTTATTATTCCTACTTTAGGCTATCCCTATAATAGTCCTAGTTTTAGGCTAGTCTTTATACTACTTTATAGTATCCTACTTATTATAGCTATAAGAACTACTTTACTAGCTTAGTATTAGTCTTATTATTATTTAGTATAAGTACTATCTTTTAAGCTATAGTTATCTATAGGCTAAGCTCCTTTCTAGCTTCCTTTATATTAAGGTATATAGTAAATAGGTACTAAGGTATCTCTAAGCTAATATTATAAGGGCATATTAGGCTATTAACTATAAGGACTTTCTTTAAAAAAAGAAATACTTATAGTCTAATTTTTCCTATATAAAGCTATATAAGCGTTAAGCTTTTATACTTATATAACTTAATATAAACCTTTAGGGTTTAGGTTATAATTATATATAGATCTTAGATATTAATAGCTTCTTTTTTAAGGTGCCTTTAGGCTATATATACCTAGTCCTTATTACCTTTTTACTAATACTATTAGTTATATATTATTACCTTCTTCCTATTAAGGTTTTTTAGGTTCTATACCTTTATAGCTTTACTTTACTTCTACCCTAAAGCCTATTATATTCTTTTCTTTTTTTAAAGTACTTAAGTAATTTTAATATACTCTTTCTAAATCTATCCTATAATTAGGCTACCCTTTAGCTAGCTTTTAAACCTTATAACCTAATAGTTAAGGTAAAGGTTTAAAGAAGGAATTATAGCTTTAACTTTAATACTTTATATTAAGGCTACTTAATATACCTTTATAATAATCTAGAGGTAACCTATCTACTCCCTATTAAGGGCTGCTATTAGGCCCTTAGGCTTACTATCCCCTTTTATAACTATATAGAAGGTACTAGCCCTATAAGCTAGTATACTATATATAACCTTAGTATAGACTTTTTAAGCTTATATTATCCTATAGCCTTAGGCTAAGGCTATAAGTATAAAGAGAGTATGCTAAAGCTAGCCTACCTTTGCCTTAGTAATCTTTATATACTCTATCTAAGCTAGTTTCTAATCTAGATATATACTAAAAAATTAGGCTAATATAACTAAGGCTATTTTATTAGGTCTAAGCTAAACCTTCCTTTTATCTATCTTTTAGATCTTAGTAAAGTAAATAAGCTTACTCTTTTTTAGTTTAAAGTATAATCTAACTTTTATTAACTATTCTAGGTATATAGCCTAGGCAGCCTTAAGGCAGCGCTAGGTTTACTTTATATTCTTTCTATATATAAAAAGGTTAGTATTATTAGAGTAGCCTATTATTATAAGCCTTAGCCTTCTCTTTAGCGCTTTATATAAAGAGATAATATAAAGGAGGAAGAGGATTAAAGATAGTAAGAAGCCTTATAGTACCTCTAAATAAATATTAAATAACTAGGACTCCTTACCCTTAAACTAAAGCTAGGCTATTCTTACCTTAAGAAAGCTCTAAACCTATCTTATAAAGGTCTAGTTTACTTTTAGCTTATTTATTATATATATTAGCTACTAGTAATTAACTCTATTATAAGCGCCCTTAAGGTTAAGTTATAATAGTAAGGTAACTCTATACTAATCCTAGGCTATTTTTATAATTTCCTTAACTATTTATATTACTATCTTTATAAACCTTCCTTTATAATTACCTATCTAGCTTTCTAATAAAAGTCTACTTATCTTTATTATAGTTATAAGTTAATATATAATAACTATCTTAACTACTTTCCTAACTATATTAAGTAATAAAATTAGTCTTTATATACCCGCTTTTTATTATTATTTTATAATTTTCTTAGGCTTTTTAAGAATACTAATAACTATAGCCTAAAACTACTATAAATAGTACCTAAGTTATAAGAAGGCATTAGTTAGCTATACTAACACTTTTACTAGCAGGCTTCCATATACCTTAATTATCCTATTAGAAACTTTATCTTTTCCTAAGGCCTTTTAAGGTTATAAAGCCTAGATTACCTACTAGACTTCTTTAAAGTTAATAACTACCTTTATATTAGGCCTAGCTAAGGGATAATTTAGTAATAGGTTATAAAGAGAATTAGAGAAAAACCTCTTTATTAATATTATAGCCTTCTTTTTATATATCTTTACTATTACTTTTAGCCTACTTTTAACCTAAAGTACTAGAATCTTTACTTACCTTAGCCCTTTCTTAATATAAACTTTTACTTACTTTTTTATTTTTTATAAGCTATTAGTATAGCCTATAGCCTTATTAAAATACTACTACTAACTACTCCTCCTTATCTTAGTTATAGTATAGTTTTAGGCCTATAATACCTTTTCCCTTACCTTTTATATTATTAGTATTCTTTTCTTTAAATATTCTCTTTAAGCCTTTTTTACCTTTTAATTAGCCTAATCTACCTTTTATATTTACTAACTCTCTCTTTACCCTTTAGCCCTATTTTACCTTTACCTTAGTATTACTTTCTTAGTAATCTCTTAGATTTACTTAATTACTTACCTAATATAAGTCTTTACTCCCTTTTTATTTTATAAGTCCTACTTCTCTAAGGCCTTATACTAGAACTATAGCGCAGCCTTTATAATTATTACCTTCTTATCTAACTATTATTATAATAACCCTATCTTTTATTCCTTCTTACCTATTACTTTTACTTTTATCTAAACTATTTATAAAATATAGTTAGACTTAGTAAGGTCCCCTTATCTTTAATATTATATCTTTAGGTTAATTATAGCCTAGGTAAGATTAATAGTACTATCTTACTAGCTATATTAGATCTAAGTTAGCTCCTCTCTAGGTATAATAAGCTATAACCCCTATCTTCTTACTATCTTTAATAACTTACTATACCCTTATATTATTTATTTCTTCCTATTCTAAATTAGATAATATTAATTCTAATCCTTTATAAAGATAGCCTAAGGCTATAGCGCCCTTACTTTAATCTTTTATATTAGTATTTACTATTTTATATTATAACTCTTTAAATAAATATTATAAATAGTAACTCCTTATTCTAAGAATTTTACCTTATATTAGTCTTTTTATATTTATATTAACTATATAGTAGCCCTATACCTTTTATAAATATATATTATAACTTATCTATTACTATATACTAAGTAGTAGTTCCCTTTACCTAGGCATACTAGCTTCTTTATATAGCTATTAACTCCTACCTCCTATAATACTATAATATTATAGCTAGTCTAGTCCTAAAGGGCTAGCTTATTAAGGCCCTAGTTCTTTACTATATTTTAGTAAAGGATTATAATTACTATTAACTTTAGAATAAAGATAGCTTAAAGCTATTATAGTCTTATAGTTAACTTTTTATTAGTATTATTTACCTAAGTTATAGCCTATTATTTTCCTTAAAGATAGATTAAATACTAATTAGGCTATTAGTTAATATATATAGAAGGTCTATAAGGGCTTTAGGGACTATCTATATATATTAGTCTAAAGGGTAGACCTATACTAAGTCTAATAGGGTTTCCTTTTTTAGGCGTTCTACTAGGTATCTTTTAACCCCTTTAGGCTCTAATATATTATTTAGTTAGTATTCTATATAATAATTAGCCTAATATAGTATTAACTCTAGCGTTTTTATAAATATTCTTAGTTAGTATAAGTAATATTCCTTTACTTTATTCTAATATACCTATATCTTAGGGTATTCTTAGAACTAGGCTAGGTATAGGCCTTAGTATAGGTAGTATTATATTTATATTTCTTTAGTCTTTATTAAGCATTACTTCTTACTTCCCTTATACGCCCTAGCTCTATACTATCTATAAAGATACTAATTAATATAATACTTAGTAATATACTCTATCTTAAAGCACCTATAATATTACCTTAAGTAGACTTTCTTTATATATAGCTTTATAATATATAGCTATAATTAAAGATAAAGGCCCTTATAATAGAGTTAGTTTATATCTAGGATAGTACTAACTCTAAGAATTATAACTATTTATAAAGCTATAATACCCTAAGGCTAATATATAGCTATATAAAGAATTACCTTTTTATTTTTCTTTTATACTTTCTTTAATAAGGCTTTATTATTAGTATTACTAATATTTTATAAACTAATACCTTTAATAATAACTTAATAAGCACACTATAATTATTCTATATTTAGGCTAAATATTACCTTTACCTAAGTATTAGTAATATACTACCTTATATTTCCTTTAAAGATAATTACTATATTACTACTTTAGAGATATTAGGCTATATCTGCGTTGCCTATAGGCCTAATTATATAGTTAATAGCCTTAATAATTTTTACTAAGGACTACTTTTAGAACTCTTTAAGAATAGTGCTACCTTTAATTATAACCTCTCTCTTAAGCCTTAAAAGGACTAGCTTTATGCCTTCCCTAGCTAGAACCTAGGTAATAGGTACTACTACTGCTATTATTATATATATCTTTAGCCTACTTATTTATTTAATTATAATTATATATATAGTTATATATACTTTAATAAGTTTATTTTATATAATTATTATTATTTTTATCTTTAGCGCTATAGTAACTATAGCTTAGTCTTACTTCTCTTTTATATTATATAGTAAATTTTTAACTATTACCTATATTTAAGTAAGCTTAGCCCCTAGAATTAGATCTTAGAGTCTTATATATACTTACTTTTACTTTTCTAACTATTAAATAACTACCTTTAACCTATTTTTATACTATAGCCCTAGGTCTAATAAACTTAGGGCTACTTCTCTATTATATTAACTTATAGTAAGCCTATAATTTCTACTATTAATTTCTATCTAATTATTACTATTACCTACGCTATATCCGCTTTAGGTCCGCGCTATTATAGGTAGGCAATTTAGGCCTAGCGAAATCAAATCTAAAGTCATTTTTAATTTTTAATCACTATATTAGTTAGTATAGGCGTTTTTTATATCCCCCTTTTCTTTTATTCTTATTATAATACTTTATACTTTATTAAATATATATTATACTATTTATAAAAGTTTTAGCTAATTTTATAGATTTTTATTTATAAAATACTATAAATATTATTTAATAGTTTAGTTTATTTTTTTTATTTAATTATTAGTTTATAAATAAAATATAATTAATAATTATTATTTAACTTTAAAATAAAAATAAAAAAAAAACTAAAATTTACTTATAAATAATAATTCTTTATTTATTATTATTCTTTTTAAACTATTAATATATTAAAGTTTAATTTTATTATAAAAAAAGTTTTATAAACTTAATTATTATAATAATATATAATATAAAAAAATAGAATATAAATTTTATAAAATAATCTACTATAACTAAAATAATATTCACTATCTTTCCCTAAAAGTATACTTTTAATAAACCTTTAATAAAGTTTATAATAAATTCTTTTATAAAACTCTTAAGAATTAGTAATAACTTAAGCTACTTAAATAGCTTATAGCGCTTAATTATTTATTTTTAATAAATTTAATAGTCCTTAATATAATTCTTTATATTAAAATATATTCTTTTTTAGTAAAACTTTTAAATAAAAAGCGCTTTTATTTTCCTTTTTTTAAAATAATTAGCTAATAGGTTATTATAATATAACTATAATAGCTTATTTTAAAGGTAATTTTCCTTTAATATTATAATTCTTTATTTAAATTATAATAAATTCCTTTTAATACTTTAATCTATATTTAATAAATACTCCTTTATTTACTTTATCTTAGAATCTATATTTTAACTATTTATAATAAGCTAAAGTAATAGACTTTAAACTATTAGGTTATAAGGATCTTCCTTTATTATTACTTTTTTAGCTTATTATTTTATAATAATTTAATAATAACCTAATATATTATTTATTTATATTAATAAACCTTAAATATATATTAAAGTTATATATATTTTATAAGTAATTTTTATATAAATAGATATACCTTATAATCTATTTACTAACTTAATAGAATATTCTAAATTAAATAATATCCTTATTTTATATTTTAGCCTTTTTAAAGGACTATTTATTAGATTTAACTTTTTAAAGTAATATTTAATAATAAAGTTATATAATATAAAAAATATATATTATTATATTTATTAATTACTTAGTTTTACTTACTTTATAAAGCTTTATAAATTTTAATAATTTATAAAAACTTTTACTAATTTACTTATACCTTTAATATAATACTTTTAATATTTAAATACTTTTATTATAGCTAATATTTCCTAATCTAAGGTTCTATAATTTAATTTATCCTTATAAAACGCTTATAATTAAAATATAACTAAATACTATCTTCTCTTTTTATTAAATTAAAATAAAATAGCTATTAATATAAATTTTAATATATCTATTTTAATTTATATTAGTTTATTTAGCTTATAATATTAAAGTAAAGGTATATATTAAAAAGTATTAATTAGGCTATAAAATATATACTTTTCTTTATTCTTAAAAATAACTAATCTTAGTTTCTTTTTACTAATTATTCCTTTTAAAAGTTTATATAATAGTCTTATTATATTTATATACTTTATAATAAACCTTTAATAAAAATTATAAAATCTAAAAAATACTTAGATCTCTTAATAGATTATTAGTTCTTTTTAATTATAAATTACTTTAATCTAACTTAAATTTATTTTTAATCTTTTATTAAAAATAATAAATCCTAAGAATATAATTTTATATTTAAAAAATAAATATTTATCTAATTAGGTAAAAAGTTTAGCTTTTTATAATTTTTATAAAACTTATTATATATAATTTATATATATCTTTTAATTATTAAAGAAAATTAATATATTATTTAGATAGGTAATATATATTATATTAAATAGGTTTTTAATATAAGATAAATATAATTTTAAAAAGTTACTAAAGTATTTATAAGTTCTATTAGTAAAACTATAAATTTATAATAACTATATTATATTTAAAAAGCTATTTTTTATTTATCTTTACCTTTAAGTTATATATAATAATATATATTCTTAATATTAATTTTAATAAACTATTAATATCCTTATATTTAATCTATTAATTTTAAAATTAAAGGTAATAAATATTAATTCTTAATAATAATCTTATTTAACCTTTAATAGTTAATAATAAATTATAAGCTTCTATTTTTCTTTAATATAAATAAAATTAGTATATTTATAAAACTTTTAAAAAGGTATATATATTTATTTATAAGGTTTTTTTTAAAATATTATTATAAGGTAATTAACTTAGCTAAAGATAATAAATAAATTAGTTTATAAAGAGAAACTCCTCTTTAAATTAACTAAATTAAGTAATCTATACTTTTAATATAAGGTAAAATTTAAGATTTCTTTATAAAAAAGATATTATTAAACTTAGCTAATTTATATAATTAACCTTATTTATTTATAGTAATAATAATAATATTATCTTTTTTAAAAAATAAAATTAAATCTAGATTAATAATAATTACTAAAATAATTATAAATAATTTATACTCTTTTTTAAATTATAACTTTAAAATAATCTTTACCTTAATAAAATCTTATTTAAACTATTAGCTTTAATTATATAAATATAAATAAATTAATTTATTATTTATTATAATTTTTAAAAGTAAAATTAAACTTATATATAAATCTTACTTATTTTTAATATATTTCCTTAAAATTATTTAAATAATACCTTATAAATCTATTAATCTAAAAAGTATATTTTATATTTTAAATATCTATAAATCTTAATTTAAAATATTATAAATATATAAAACACCTCAAAAGAATATAAATCATTAGGTAAGTTATACTACACTAAATTATATTTAATTCGTAAGTAACCTTAGGGTAAGTATTATAATAAAACTAAGGCTTAGATTATATAAGTTCAAGTAGCGTAACCTAAGCTATAGATATACTTAGGCTAGATAACTTAGCCTTATATAACTATATACCTATCTAATATACAGCGTTATAACTATCCTCCCTCCTAAGTATATTAACTATAATATAAATTTCCTATAATAAAAACAGATAAAAAGCTTTATTTAATATATACCTTATTATATATATTTTATTTTATCTTTATTAATAGGTTACTAAGGTAATTAGGGTAATTACTTATCTATACTTTTTCCTTTATATTTTTATTTATTTTTTATATTAGTAATTAATATCCTTTTCTATTAATAGCTTTAATTAAAAAGCTATTATTTTTTATTATAATTCTATTATAAAAAACCTATAATATCTTAATCTTATAGAACTACTTCTTACTTTAATTATTAGTTATAACTACTAATATTAGTATAAATAACAGGGAATTCCCTACTATTTTACTTATTTTAGCTAGTTTATAGCTAATTAATACCTTTATCTTAGTACCTAATAATAAATATTATTAATTATACTTTATTTATATATCTTACTAATATATAAAGAATTCTATTTTAATAAAAATAAGCTTTAGTAAAAATTTACTTTTATTTTATAATATTTTTACTAATTATTTTTAATCTACTAATATAGCCTTAATCCTTAATAATATTACTTTTCTTTTAGTTAAGCTAGGAAATAGTAATAATAATATTACTATAGATAATATTCCTATATTATTAACTTTATTTATTTTACCTATTACTTTAATAGTAGCTTTTACTAGCTTACTAGTATTTTTAGTTAAGGGAAGTAATAACTTCCCTAACTTATTATTTAGTAGTTTATCCTCTAATAATAGTAATAATAGCCTTATATTACTTATAAGTCTATCCCCTCCCTCTAATCCTTTACTAATACTAATTCTATCCCTACTATTTATATATATCCCTTATAATATAAAAGGGGTAAGTATATATAATTAGTATAAATAATATTTATAAGAACTATATTATAACTTAAAGTCTAATACTCTCTTTAAGTACTTAATAATAAAGGCACCTCTATTTATTAATTACTATTTAATAGTAATAACCTAATATACTTATTACTTTAATAAAAAGAGGATATATAACTTAATAAGTTTATACCTTTCCTATTTAAAAATTATATTTAATTTACTAGATCCCTATACTCCTATATAGTAACTAAAATAATCTATTTTAAATCCTTTTATATATATATATTTTATACTAACTTAGGGTAAACCTATAAGGTCTTTATAGTTTTTCTTTTTATTAAGATATAATAGCTAACCTATCCTTTTTAAATATAGTAACTCTTTTAGCTATTAATATAATTATTAGGAATTTAATAGGTAATTTTACCCTTATAATTACCCACTATAGCTTAACCTAGCGTCTAAGCAGTATAAAGCGCTTATAAGGAGTATATATTTTCTTTCTTTTCTTATTATAATATAGCTAACTTTCTAATAAGACTATTTTATAAAATATTAGGATTTTATTATTTATTATTAGGATTTTTTATTAGTAAGTTTCTAATCTCTTTTATATAATACTATAAGTTTTTTATATCCTTTTTATTTAGTTTTTTCTAATATTTATTAAGGATACTACTATATTAAAGGCCTAGGCCTATTACCTAGTTCTTTACCTAGTCCTTAAAGATAATAAGTATAGCGCTTAAATAGGCGCTATTTTATATTTCTATAAAAAGCTTATAGCAGCTATTTTAATAGATCCTTATAGCTAAGGCCCCCCTAATAAAGATAGAATTACTATCCTAACTCCTACCTAAAAGCTATTCTATTATAATATAATTATTAACTTTTTAGTTAACTTAATAGTATTATAAAAATATATTTAGGTTTTTTATTTTTTTAGGTTTATTTTATTTATAATTATTTAGTAACTTATAATTTTTTTACTTTATATTTAGTTTTTTCTTTTACTTATAAGAATTTAAAAATTACTTATTTTACTAAAATATTTTCTTTATAAATCTATTTATTATATTCTAATAGCTATCTAATCTATTTTATAAGAAAATACTTTTATTTTTTTTAAACTATTTAATCTTAGATTAATTATACTTCCTATTTATCTTTTACCTTATCTAAAGATAATATTAAAAGCAAATTACCTATATTCTAATGCCCTTAATTTTATAATTTTAATAGGCTTATATAAAATATATTATATAGTATACTATACTATAATAATAATACTAAGTAATATACCTATTTTCTTACTTTTTATAATATTCTTAGTAGCCTAATATATTATAGTATAAGCTTTTTAGTTTTATATATAAATTAAAAATTCTTTATAAATAAAGCTATTAAATTACTAACTTAAAAAGATTAATTTAAATAGTTTTTATTATAATATTTTGCTTATCTTTTAATTATAATAAGCTAATATTTTTTTAATTTTTCTTATACTTTTTATAGCTTCTTAATATATAATTCTATATCTAAGACCTTTCCTAAGGTAATATTATCCTTAATATTAATATAAAAATTAGGTAAATATTCTAATAATATATTAAATAAAGATATTCCTATTATAATACTTTATACTTTATTAGATATATATTATGCTATTTATAAAAGTCTTAGCTAATTTTATAGATTTTTATTTATAAAATATTATAAATACTATTTAATTATTTAGTTTATTCTTTTTATTTAACTATTAGTTTATAGGTAAAATATAATTAATAATTATTATTTAACCTTAAAATAGAAATAAAGAGAAAATTAAAATTTACTTATAAATAATAATCCTTTATCTATTACTATTCTTTTTAAACTACTAATATATTAAAGTTTAATTTTATTATAAAAAAGCTCTATAAGCTTAACCGCTATAATTATATATAATATAAAAAAATAAAATACAAATTTTATAAAATAATCTATTATAACTAAGATAGTATTTACTATCTTTTCTTAAAAGTATACTTTTAGTAGTCCTTTAATAAAATCTATAATAAATTCTTTTATAAAACTCTTAGAAATTAGTAATAACTTAAGCTACTTAAATAGCTTATAGTACTTAACTATTTATTTTTAATAAATTTAATAGTCCTTAATATAATTTTTTATATTAAGATATATTCTTTTTTAGAAAAACTTTTAGGTAAAAAGCGCTTTTATTCTCTTTTCTTTAAAATAACTAACTAATAGGTTATTATAGTATAATTATAATAGCTTATTTTAAAGGTAATTTTCCTTTAATATTATAATTCTTTATTTAAATTATAATAAGTTCCTTATAATACTTTAATTTATATTTAGTAAATATTTCTTTATTTACTTTATCTTAGAATTTATATTTTAACTATTTATAATAAGCTAAAGTAATAGACTTTAAACTATTAGGTTATAAGGATCTTCCTTTATTATTACTTCTTTAGCTTATTATTTTATAATAATTTAATAATAACCTAATATATTATCTATTTATATTAATAAACCTTAAATATATATTAAAGTTATATATATTTTATAAGTAATTTTTATATAAATAAATATACCCTATAATCTATTTACTAACTTAATAGAGTATTCTAAATTAAATAATATCCTTATTTTATATTTTAGCCTTTTTAAAGGACTATTTGCTAAGTTTAACCTTTTAAGGTAATACTTAATAATAAAGTTATATAATATAAGAAATATATATTATTATATTTATTAACTACTTAGTTTTACTTACTTTATAAAGCTTTATAAATTCTAATAATCTATAAAAACTTTTACTAGTTTGCCTATACCTTTAATATAATATTTTTAATATTTAAACGCTTTTATTATAGCTAATATTTCCTAATCTAGGGTTTTATAGTTTAATTTAGCCTTATAAAGCGCTTATAACTAAAATGTAACTAGATACTATCTCCCCTTTCTATTAAGTTAGGATAAAATAGCTACTAATATAAACTTTAATATATCTATTTTAATTTATATTAGTTTATTTAGCTTATAATATTAAAGTAAAGGTATATATTAAAAAGTATTAATTAAGCTATAAAATATATACTTTTCTTTATCCTTAAAAGTAATTAATCCTAGCTTTTTTTTACTAGTTATTCCTTTTAAAAGTTTATATAATAGTCTTACTATATTTATATACCTTATAATAAACCTTTAATAAAAATTATAAAATCTAAGAAATACTTAGATCTCCTAATAAGTTATTAGTTCCTTTTAATTATAAATTACTTTAATCTAACTTAGATCTATTTTTAATCCTTTATTAGAAATAATAAATTCTAAGAATATAACTTTATACTTAAAAAATAAATATTTATCTAGTTAGGTAAAAAGTTTAGCTTTTTATAGCTTTTATAAGACTTATTATATATAATTTATATATATTTTTTAGTTATTAGAGAAAACTAATATATTATCTAAATAGGTAATATATATTATATTAAGTAGGTTTCTTAATATAAAATAAATATAATTTTAAAAAGTTATTAAAGTATTTATAAGTTCTATTAATAAAACTATAAATTTATAATAACTATATTATATTTAAAAGGCTATTTTCTATTTATCTTTACCCTTAAGTTATATATAATAATATATATCTTTAATATTAATTTTAATAAACTATTAATATCTTTATATTTAATTTATTAATTCTAAAATTAATAATAATAGATATTAATTCTTAATAGTAATCTTATTTAACCTTTAATAGTTAATAATAAGTTATAAACTTTTATTTTTTTTTAGTATAAATAAAATTAGTATACTTATAGGACTTTTAGAAGGGTATATATATTTATTTATAAGGTTTTTTTTAAGATATTACTATAAAGTAATTAACTTAACTAAAGATAATAAATAAATTAGTCTATAAAAAAGAACTCTTCCCTTAATTAACTTAATTAAGTAATCTATACCTTTAATATAAGGTAAAATTTAAGAATTTTTTATAAAAAAGATATTATTAAACTTAGCTAATTTATATAGTTAACCTTATTTATTTATAGCTATAATAATAGTATTATCTTTATTAAGAAGTAAAATTAGGTCTAGATTAATAATAATTATTAAAATTATTATAGATAATTTATACTCCTTTTTAAATTATAACTCTAAGATAATCTTTACTTTAGTAAAATCTTATTTAAACTATTAGCTTTAATTATATAAATATAAATAAATTAATTTATTATTTATTATAGCTATTAAAAGTAAAATTAAACTTATATATAAATCTTACTTAATTTTAATATATTTTCTTAAAATTATTTAAGTAATACCCTATAAATCTATTATTCTAAGGGGCACTTTTTATATTCTAGATATTTATAAATCTTAATTTAAAATATTATAAAGATATAGTAGATTTTTATTAATTTTTTTAAGATTTTATTATTTTATAAAATTAATATTAATTATATTAATCTTTATATTACTATTAAAATTAGCTTTTATAGTAATTTTATAAGTATAAAGTAATATAATTAGAATAAAGAAATAAAAGGTAACCTTAAAAAATTAAGCTAAGCTAAGAGATTTTAGCTTAACTTTTTAGATTTTCCTTTTATTTTCTTTATTTTCTTTTATAGATAATAATTCTTAAGATATATCTTACTTTAATATAAGAAATACTTAAGGACTTAAGTATTATTTCTAGTTAGGTTATAATTACCTTATAACTCCTTTTTTTTACTATTAGATTTCTTTTATTTTAAGAATATTACCTTTAATTAGTTATTTTATAGTTTTTTTATAATTAAATTAAAAGTTAACTTATCCTTTTTTTTTTTAGTAATATTAGATATTTCCTAAAATCTATTAGCTAAGGTAATTATTTTTTCTTTATCTAAAGGAGAATAAAATTAATAGGTAAGTAGCTAATTTTATAGATTAGGCTATAGCTTACTAAAGAAATATAAAGCTTTTTCTTTTTTAGGTTTTTATTAAAAATTCTTTTTTAAAAAATTAAGATAAATATAAAAATCCTATAGCAATTAGTTTTCTCTTTATTTTACTATATCTAATTAAATTATAATTAATAATTCTCTAATTTTAAAATCTTTAAGTAATAATAAAGTCTATTCTTTAAATTAGAACTAATTATTTTTTAATATAATATAAAACTTATTTAAATTTTATTTAATTAGATAGTAATCTTATTTTACTTTATAGTTAGAATCTATATAATTTAAAATAAAAAGAATCTTCTTTAAGTCCTTATAATATTATCTTTTAGCCCCTTTAAAGGCTTATTATAAGTTATTTAACTAATTATCTTACTTATAAAATAATTTACTTAAGGTAAACTCTATAAACTATTCTACTCTAACCTTATCTTAGTCTAACTTATTATCTAACTTTATACTAATATATTTAGTACTTAAGTTAAGAATTTCTTTTTTTATTTTTATAATTTAAATTTATAATTATTATATTTTCTCTTTATAATACTCCTAAGTTTAGTTATTTTTTATTATATTAGTAATTAGGTATAAAGTAAAAGTTTTACTACCTTGCCTAAAAGATTCGCTACCCTTAGTAACTATAGGAGATCCTTATAATCTTATAAAGGATTTATAACCTAATTATATAATAGGTATTTTAAACTTAAATAGTAAAAATAAAAGCCTTAGAAATTATAAAATACTTTAAAAGAATATAAATTATTAGGTAAGTTATATTATATTAAATTATATTTAATTTATAAGTAACCTTAGGGTAAGTATTATAATAAAACTAAGGCTTAGATTATATAAGTTTAAGTAGCATAACCTAAGCTATAGATATACCTAGGCTAGATGACTTAGCCTTATATGACCACGCACCCGTCTGGTGTGCGGCGTTATAAAATATATAGTAAATTTTTATTAATTTTTTTAAGATTTTATTATTTTATAAAGTTAATACTAATTATATTAATCTTTATATTACTATTAAAATTAGCTTTTATAATAATTTTATAAATATAAAGTAATATAATTAAAATAAAGAAATAAAAGGTTACCTTAAAGAATTAAGCTAAATTAAAGGATTTTAGCTTAACTCTTTAGATTTTCCCTTTATTTCCTTTATCTTTTTTTATAAATAATAATTCTTAAAATATATCTTACTTTAATATAAAAAATACTTAAAAACTTAACTATTATTTCTAATTAGATTATAATTACTTTATAACTCTTTTTTTTTACTATTAGACTTCTTTTATTTTAAAGATATTACTTTTAATTAGTTATTTTATTATTTCTTTATAATTAAATTAAAAGTTAACTTATTCTTTCTTTTCTTAGTAATATTAAATATCTTTTAAAATCTATTAGCTAAGGTAATTATTTTTTCTTTATTTAAAGAAAAATAAAATTAATAAGTAAATAGCTAATATTATAAATTAAATTATAACTTATTAAAAAAGTATAAAGCTTTTTCTTTTTTAGGTTTTTATTAAAAATTCTTTTTTAAAGAATTAAAATAAATATAAAAATCCTATAATAATTAATTTTCTCTTTATTTTATTATATTTAATTAAATTATAACTAATAGTTCTTTAATTTTAAAGTTTTTAAGTAATAATAAAGTCTATTTTTTAAATTAGAACTAATTATTTTTTAATATAATATAAAACTTATTTAAATCTTATTTAGTTAAATAGTAATCTTATCTTACTTTATAATTAAAATCTATATAATTTAAAATAAAAAGAATTTTCTTTAAATCCTTATAATATTATCTTTTAGCCCTTTTAAAAGCTTATTATAAATTATTTAACTAATTATCTTATTTATAAAATAATCTACTTAAAGTAAATTCTATAAACTATTTTACTTTAACCTTATCTTAGTTTAACTTATTATTTAACTTTATATTAATATATTTAATATTTAAATTAAAAATTTCTTTTTTTATTTTTATAATTTAAATTTATAATTATTATATCTTTTTTTTATAATACTTTTAAGTTTAATTATCTTTTATTATATTAATAATTAAATATAAAATAAGAGTTTTATTACCTTACTTAAAAAACTTACTACCTTTAGTAACTATAAAAGATCTTTATAATCTTATAAAGGATTTATAATCTAATTATATAATAAGTATTTTTAAACTTAAGTAATAAAAATAAAAGCCTTAAAAACTATAAAAATACCTTAAAAAATATAAATTATTAGATAAGTTATACTATATTAAATTATACTTAATTTATAAGTAACCTTATAATAAGTATTATAATAAAACTAAGGCTTAGTTATATAAGTTTAAGTAATGTAACCTAAGCTATAGATATACCTAGGTTAGATAACTCAGCTCTATATAACCACGCACCTGTCTGGCGTGTAGTGTTATAAGAATATAATAGTAAAAAGAAAAGCTTTACTAATAATAACTTTAAAAAAAAGCCTTTATTAAAAAACTAATTTATTAATTATAACCTAAATAAGTTAATAAATTATTTACTTTATATTAATTCTAAAAAGTATTATTTTTTTAATTTACCTTAAACCTTTATATATAATTAAAAGGATATACCTTTTAATTAATAAAAGACTTATTAATATTATCCTTTTTAATTAATATATATTACTTAAGTATATTATATATAAGTACTAAATTAGAAAAGCTTAAGGCTAATAAGCTAAAGCTTTACTATATAAACCTTAATAATATTAATATTAGATTACCTTTACCCTTTAATTCTAATCTTAATAGTATCCCTTATAAGCCTTTTTACCTTAATATAAATAATTAGCTAAAACTTTATATAAAAGCTAATAAATATAAAACCCCTTTTTTAATATAGAGGTAAGTTATTTATTAATAAATTAACTATTTTATATTACTAATAATAGTAAAGAAATAGTTTAAAAAGATAAAAATTACTTTAAGTTTATTTATTATAAATAAAAAGCTTTAAATTAATATTATATAAATATTTTATACTTATTAAGATTTAAAAGGCATTATAATAGCTAATATATTACCTACTAACCTTTATATATATTACCTTAACCTTAAACCTAGTACTTATTTATAAAGTATAACTTTAAAAAAAAGTAATCTTACTTTTAATAATATTAGCTTTAAAAACTTATTTAATAAAAAATTAATAAAGGTATATAT
>NQYQ01000103.1:8717-20334 GCA_003055925.1 Escovopsis sp. Ae720
AAAAAAAAAAAAAAAAAAAAAAAAAAAAAAAAAAAGAGATATTACTATAATTTTTTTTTTTTTTTTTTATATTTTACATAGAACTATAGTCTATTAGTATTATAAGGAGGTTAACTATTATTATTCTATAGGTTACAGTTAATAATTTTACTTTTACTTTCCCCTTTTCTTTTTTTTTTTAGATTCTTTTCCTTTTTTAGCTCTTTATTAGTACCTTAACGCATTTATTCTCTAAAAGCGCTACTTTATAGTCCTTTATTAGGTTAGTTACTATAAAGTCGCTCTTTATATATTAAGAGTTATTATTATTTAGGTAATCCTTTTATTTAATAAGGTACTAACACTATTAGCCTTTATACTTATATTTTAGTATTTACTTAATTTTAAATATTTTATTTATAGAAAAGGGGTAATCTATTAGCTCTATTAGTTTACCCTTATAGCTATAAAATAGTTTAAAGTTTATAATATTAAATATATTATAAATCTTAACTAATAATAGGAAATAAAGCTAAAAAGCTAGGCTGCTTATGCCTATCTAATATTTAATTTAGTATAGCCTAGTATACTTCTATATAAGCTTTTTACTAGGTTACTAAAGGTTTAGGTATTTTGTTAAGATTAGGACCTAGTTACTAACCTTAAGGTTAGATTTCTCTCTCTTTTTATTATACTATTTTTAATATCTCTCTTTAGCTTTTTTTATAAAGGTTACTATAAGTTTATAGGTAGCTCTTATTTTTTTTACCTAGGTCTTAGCATTTTTAAATAATATAGCTTACTTTAGTATTTTTTTTAGTAACTAAGGTTAGATTCTTAGAAGTAGGTGCGCTAGTGACTTACTAATAGCTAAATATATAGCGTTATTATACACAAACTATACTATTATAAGGTTATCTGCCTAATTAACTTAATCCTTTATATAAAAGGTCTAAAGATAGTATTTAATTAGCTAGTTCTATTGTTCTATTTAGCTATTAGTTTATAGATAGAAAGCGGTACTAAGTTACCGCTTAATTAAAAAAAGGTAATAAAATCTTTACTAAAACTAACTTATAAAGATAAAACCTTTATCTATTATAATCCTAGTAAAGATCCTAAAAAACTTAAATATATTATTAAGAAAAAGATTTATTAGGCTATTATTAGTAATTTATTTATAGATTAGAATATAAAGCGTATAATAAGTATATTAGTTAATAATTACTAAAATTAAATTATAAGCGCAGTACTAGCCCTTTATCTTTAAAAGGTTAATAATAAAATCTATAGAGATTTCTTCTTAGGGCTTTGCTAGGGTTAGTAATACTACTAACTTACTATAAGGTTAATAGTATCTTAGCTTTATAAGCTAATATTCTATATATATAGCAATATATTTCTTAATATCCCTTTTTAGGCTACACTAATAGTATAACCTTACAATCCCTGTAAATATATAGCTAACTCTTTAATACCTATTTATAAGGTTATTATAAAATAGTATTAGGATCTCTAGTCTTATTATAAGGGGAATATAAATCTTTTCTTAGAAATAGAAAAGCTAGTCTTAGCCCTTAACCTAGCTTTAAACTCCTTTTATATTATCTTTTACTTTTCTTATAACTTTATTAAAGCTAAAAAAAGTATTCTTTTTTTATATATAAAAAAGCGCCTCCTTTAAGGAAACTAGGTTTATATTTAATATTATAGCTAAGTCTTTCTAAGGTTTAGGTAACCCTAAGTCTAATTCTTTAAAATCCTTAGGTTTGCCTCTCTAAAGCCTTTACCTAAGATAGGCCACCTATATTAAAAGTATACCTTATCTAATAAGTAAGATACTTAATAGTTATAAACTATATAAGCTTATAGTAACTTCTTTACTCTATAGTAAGGCTAGGGGTCCTACCCTAGTCCTTCTATTACCCTTTAGCTTAGTCTTTATTTTATAGGCTTATTCTACCTTATTATAAAATTACTCTAAAAACCCTAAGAGTATACTTCTATATTATAACTATATTTTCTCTTTATCCTTATAATTAGGTTTTCTTAAGAGACTATCTACTAGGTTAATATTCCCTAGCTAGTACTTAATTTTAAAGTTAAAAAGGGATAGCTTCTTTATAGCTATAACTTATCTAAAGGCTAGCTTTGCCTTTCTAGCAAGATAGCTATAATTTAAATAGTCTATAATAACCTAGATTTCCTATTTAGTATATATAAGGTAATAGCGCTATATTATAAATACTTTAAGGATTACTAATATCTTTATATCTAGTATTAAATACTAAATCTTAGGTCTTATAAGCTTCTTTAAAAGATAGGCTATAAGGTACTAGTAACCTCTCTATATTTTTTATAAGAAAATAGCTCCTATAATAAATTATAATATATTTATTTAGACTTATATAGGTTAGGCTAGGTTAAAATATATTAGAATAGGTTTTTTAAAGAATATTTATTTTAAATCCTTAAACGCTATAAGTTCGCTAGGACTTAGCTAGATAGCGCCTTATCTACCTCCTCTTAAAATATCTATTAATAGGGCTATAATCTTACTATAGTTTTAAATAAATTATTAATAAAATCCTATAAATTTTAAAAATAATATTATATTATATATACTCTTTAGTTATAGCTACTCTATAATAGCCTTTACTTTATCTTTTTTTATCTAGATTCCCTTTAAAGATATTATAAAGCTAAGGTATAATATAATATTAACTCTAAATTTATATTTTAATAGATTTATAAAAAGGCCCTTAGTCTAAAGTCTTTTAAGGACTTTATAAATATAGAGTATATAAGTAGCGCAGTCCTTACTATAAATTAGAATATTATTTAAATAGATAATATAAATATAATTAATTAATTTATATAGTATATTATTAATATATTCTTAGAAGGTTACTAGGGCGTTTATTAGGCTAAAGGGCATTATATAGTACTTAAAGTACCTATATTTATATTAAAACGCTATCTTTTACTTATCCTTTTTATAAATATATATCTAATAATATATATCCTTTAAATCTAGCTTAGTAAAGACTATTACTTTTTATAGTTAATTTAAAATCTTAGGGATTAAGGGTAAAGGTACCTTATTTTTATAAGTAATCTAGTTTAATGCTTAATAGTTAATATAAAGTTATAGCTTCCTTTTTTTCTTTAAAATAAATAATATTAGGGCGCTATAGAGGCTTATTAATCTTTAAATCTATTCTTTATTTATAGTATTTTAAAGATATTTATATAGGACTTATAGTTCTATATTTATAAGTATATAAATAGGTCTTTAAGGTATTACTAGTCTTTTAATAAAGTTAATTATATATATATACCCTACTAGTTACTTAAGCTTAGCCGCTTCCTTTTTATTAAAGACCTTTAAATACTTAGTATATTTTAAAGGTAATATTAATATAATTTCTTTAATAGGTTTCCCTTACTTTTTTTAATTAAATAAGTTTAAAATAATAATAATCCTTAGTATCTTATAAAACCTTATAAAGCAAACTAGCTTTAAAAGAATAAGAACTAATAAAAGACTTTCTTTTAATAATAAGTAATTCTATTTATTATATTCCTAATAAATATAAGGGGCTATCTTCTTAAACTAAGGTATCTTTAAAATTATATCTTCCTTAATATCTATAACTATATAATCTAATAAATACCTTTTTATAATTCCTTAGTTATTTATTATTTTAAATAGCTTTATAGTTCTTTTAAAGACCTTAAAAGGGGAGTTCCTTATAATAATATTAATATAAGGACCTAGAAGTAAGGGCATATTTTCTATAACCTTCTTACTAATAAGATTTAATTCGCTTTCTAAGTTAAAGAGTACTTTTAAGGTAACCTATTTACTATTAAACTAGATATATATTAGCCTAACTATAGCGGCTTTAAGGTCTACGCACCTTTATCCCTAATTAGACTTACCTAAAGGTTCCTTATTTATATTACTATAAGTTTATAATAAATCTATAAGGCCTAACCCTTTATTTTATTAATATAGGGGTTAGCTATAGAACTCTATAGTATATAATAATACTAAGTATTTTTTATAATTAGAGGCACTATACCTTAACTTATAATAACCTAGGTTCTAGTATTTAAAATATATTACTAGCTTTTATAAATAGTTATAAAGGCCTAATAAGTTAGTAATATTATTATTATATTACTAATTATTTATTACTAATATTAATAGCTACTTTTAATTCTAACTATATATTATTAGTAGCTTTAGATTAGTTTTCTTATTAATAATAGTTTTAATAATAATTCTAGCTTTTTTTATCTCTACTTAGTTTACTAAGACTCCGCTATAAAGTATCTAGTTTTAGAGTTTAGGGTAAAGTTAAAGTAAAAAGTTATAAACTTAGTAAAGGGGTAGTAAGGATTTTAAAAGCTTTGCCTTAATATTCTTATAATACTTTAAAAACATTATAAACTTTTAATAAGGCCTTTATAAGGTACTAATAAGCCTAGTACTTATATTAAGGTACCTAGTAAGGCTATTATTAATACTATTTTTAAGCTATTACTTAAATTCCTTAAAGGTAACCTTTATAATTTTACTATTAAAGCTAATTATAAGATATATTTCCTATTTTTATTAAATTTATAGTAAAAGGGTAGCGATTATATAAAGAACCTATATAGTTTCTTTTTTAAAGGTTTTAGGCTAAATATAAAAATAAGTTCCTAGGATTATAAAAAAGGATTAGAAATTAATATATATTTCTCCCTTATACTAAGGGATTAAGGGGAGATTAAGCCTTAAAGCTAACTTACTTTTTAGTTACTTATTAGTTAGTAGTTTATTTTATACTAATAGGGTTAGGGAAGTATTTAAGATAAGTGCTTTCTCTTAATAAAATATAGCTAAATATTCTCTCTTTTATTAAAGTTATATCTTCTATAAAGTAATCTAAATATAAGTATCTAGCTCTTCCTTAGTAAGGCTACTAAGGTCTAAGGCTACTTTCTAAGTCTATATCTCTAGAACCTAATCTTAAGAGCGCCTTTAGGTCTAGGAGTTATTATCCTAGTTATTTTATAGACCCTTTACATTCTAAATTTAAGGTATCTTTAAGTTATCTTTATAAAAGATTATAGTTACTTTAAATAAACTTTTTATTACTTATATTACCTTCTAATAGTTTACCTTACTTTAAAAGGGAAGAGAAAGAAAAGAGATTAAACTATTAGAGATTAGGTAAGAAGGAGAGTAATAGGGTATAATATAAGGTTAAAGGGAGTTTATAAAAAGGTTATAGTAGGTATTACTAAGAGATATTATAGTAGAGATTAGATAAGTTAAAGGTAAGGGTATATATAATAAAATATTAATCTCTAGCCTTCTTCTAAATTCCTAAGGAACCGCTTTTATATATAGTTTACTATTCCTTTATAGGCCATTTAATGTTAGTTCAATGTCGAACCGCTAGGCCTATGCTTCCGACACTTGGTCACCTGATAGGTAACCTAGATATAAATATCTAGCTTTTTCTTAGTAAGGCTACTAAGATCTAAGGCTACTTCCTAGGTCTATATCTTTAGGATCTAGTCTTAAGAGCGCCCTTAGGTCTAAGAGTTATTATCCTAGTTATTTTATAAACCCTTTATATTTTAAATTTAAGGTATTTTTAAGTTATCTTTATAAGAGATTATAGTTACTTTAAATAAACTTTTTATTATTTATATTACCTTTTAATAGTTTACCTTATTTTAAAAGGGAAAAGAAAGAAGAGAGATTAAACTATTAGAGACTAAGTAAGAAGGAGAGTAATAGGGTATAATATAAGGTTAAAGATAGTTTATAAAGAGGTTATAGTAGGTATTATTAAGAGATATTATAGTAGAGATTAAGTAAGTTAAAGGTAAGGGTATATATAATAAAACATTAATCTCTAGCCTTCTCCTAAATTCCTAGGGAACCGCTCTTATATATAGTTCGCTGTTCCCTTATAGGCTATTTAACGTTAGTTCGATGTTAAACCGCTAGGCCTATGCTTCCGACACTTGGTCACCTAACACCTTAAGGCTAAGGCTAAGATTATAAGATCTAAGATTAGAATAATAATAACCTAGTTCTAAGGGATAATTAGGTAACCTTAGGCACTAACTATTAGATAATAGCGGTTAGCCTTTCTAAGCCTTTATAATAGCTTTAATCTATATATAATAAGACCTTATTTACTATATTTAATACCTATTAGTACTATAACTGTTTAATAGAAGATAATAATAAGAATATTAAAAGAGATATAAAATTTAGTAAATTTAAGGGTTATATACTCTAAAAAGCTATTAATAATAAAAAGATAATAAATTTAATTAAGATCTAAGGGAGGCTTTAGCTTTATAGGCTCTTATATATAGGGATCTCTTTTCTATTTATTATAGCTAAAGTAATCCTTTAAAGATCTCTCTAATTACTATACCTTTACTAAGACTTTCTAGGAATATAAATTAAAGGTATAAAGCTATTTAAATATAATCTTACTATTACTAAAGCCTATGTCTATATAATAAAATCAAATATTATTATAACCTTTAATCTTAGTCTATAACTTTATAGAAAATAAGTAAAAGACTAGCTATAATAGTATTACATTTTTAATAGCGTTAATAGTTATAATTATTATATAAGACTTTTAATTTCTAGGATCTAGGACCTTTAGCTATTTATAATAGACTAATTAGGTAACTATAACCTTAACCCTCTCTTATAGAGCCCCTATTTATATTCTATACTTATTTTTATTTTAGCACTTTAATAAACTAATATTAAAGTCCTTAATAATATTATAAAGAGAGAAAAAGAAGCTTTTAAAAACCTTTGTTTTTATATTTTTAAAGATAAGGTATCTTTTTTTAATAGCCTTAATATATATAATCTTTAGAAAGGGATAGCAATCTATTTAGTAGTAATACTATTTCTTTAATAATAGCTTTACCTTAGGATTATAGTATAAGAGAAGGGCGTTTATAGCCCCCTTAACCTATAATTTAATAGCTAAAAAGCTAGATCTTTTGTCATAAGGAGCAGCGGTCAGGCCCGGCTTCTTAGTTGATCCGATCCGTACTACGGTCACCTGACCCGTACAAGGCTCTCTTCTAGCTGCCTCGAATGCCTCTATTGTCTCTAGATAACTTTAACTTTAATAATAACATATTATATTCTTACCTTTAAGATAGCCTTAATGTAAGCCCTATTTTCTCCCTTCTACCCTTGCATTATAGATACCTCTGCTAACTATAATAGTTATAAGCCTATATAGCTTCTTTGTTTATTTTCCCTCTTTAAAATTAATTAAATTAAAGCTAGAAACTTCTACTAAGCTATATTATAATAACCTTAACCTGTGATTGCAATTGCCTCTAAAGGAATTAATATTATAATCTTTGCTAATAAGATTAACCTCTTAAGATCTCTTTTAATAAGATTATCCTTACCTTTGTTTATACCTAATATATAAAAAATCTCTTACCTACACCTATTAGCTTTATTACTACGCTTTTATAGACTTCTATTAGCTTTATTAGTAGACCTAATAAAGAAATTAATCCTATAAAACTAATGCCTTATAGCCTTATAAATAACAATTCTAAGACTACCTTATACCTTATATTAGGCCTTTTATCTCTTTTTTCCCTTTTTTTTCCTATATATAATTAGTTTAAATTTGCCCTAACCTACACATACAAATCCTTTAATTAAAAGCCCCTAATCCTTTTATTCTAAAATATATCTTAAAATATATCTTTATTTTACTATTATAATTTAATTTAAGCTCCCTTTAACTCTAATTTTCTTATCTTTATTATTATTATTATCTCTATATATAAAAAACGCTTATAATAGCTCCTTTAAATAGCTCCTCTATCTATCTTAATACCTTATTATAATAGGCAAGATAGTTTTTTAAAATTAAGTCTATAGCTACTATATATAGTATCTAGGATCTTATTAACCTTATAAAGCCTAACTAAGCTACTAATAGCTTTAACCTTTAACTATATTTTAATTTTAAAGATACCTAAGCTAAAGCCTAAAAACTATAGAGTCTTCTAATATTACTATTAGTCCTATTAACTTTAATACAACTATTATTATATATACTAATATATATAATACCTAGACCTAAAGACTACCTACTAACACTATTATCTTTAACCTTTAAAGATATTATTAACTTATAATTAATTATAATCTTAAGAGTTAATTAATTAAATAAGTCCCTTACCTAACCTTATACTACTAACAAGCTTATCTATACTTAAATTACCTATAGTATTAACCCTAGTATATATAAAGCCATTATCTTTAAGCTGAACCTATATTAGAGACTAGGTAAGAAGGAGAGTAATAGGGTATAATATAAGGTTAAAGGTAGTTTATAAAAAGGTTATAGTAAGTATTATTAAAAGATATTATAATAGAGATTAAGCTAGTTAAAGGTAAGGGTATATATAATAAAATATTAATCTTTAGCCTTCTCTCTAAGTCTTTAAAGGATCTCCTTTATATATAATTTACTATTCCCTTATAGGTTATTTAATATTAGTTTAATATTAAACTATTAAGCTTATACTTCTAGTACTTAATTACTTAATAAAATATCCTTTTATTAATAATCTTATTCTTAAGGTTAGTACTTAAATAGTTAGATTAAGGTTATTAATTAATTTCTATTTATAATCCTAATAACCTTATATTATAGTTAATATTATTCTAATCTTATATTATAATTTTTTTATTTTTTTTTTAATATAACTAAATACCTTTAGTTCCCTTTTACTTAAATAGTACTTATATTACTAAGCTTAAGCTATTTCTTTTACTTAAAAACACCTATTTCTTTATCTTTTATTTTCTTTATTTTTCTTTCTTTTTTATTATCTTTATTATTTTATTAGCTTATAATAATAACTTTATTATTCTTTTTATAAGTTCTTTCTTTTTTTATTTAAAGTTTATAGCTTTTACTAATTTTTATAAGTTATTTCTAATCCTTTTCTTAGCTTACTTATTATTTTTTATAATATCTTTAAAAGCCTTTAAAAAAAAGAAGATTATAAGGATAAGCTAAGCTATTATTACTATATATATTATTATAATAGCTATAATTATAGCTATTAATAATATACCTTTTATATTTCTTTAAAGACTTAATAGTATACCTTTTTATAGTTTACTATTAACTTCTAATACCTTTAATAAGTCTAATTTTTTAAGCCTAATATTAATAGTAATAATAATATTATACCTTTAAAAAGTATTAAACTATATATCTTTTTTTTCTTTTTTTAAAAGTTTAAAGCTAACTTATAACTAGCTATTATATCCCTTATTACTATTATCTTTCTTATTATATTATATAAAATCTAACCTTAGGTAATCCCTTATTACCTTATATTAATAATCTAAGTATAGTTAGCCTTTAATTATAAAGGTCTTTTATTAACCCTTTACTTTAGGCTAAAGTTTAAAATATATTTACTATATAAATAATAATAAGTTTTATAATCTATATATTAGCTCTTTTTATAAAAATATATTATAGCTTTAATCTTTATATAATAAAAGAAAACCCTAATTAGTAAATATCTTACTATTTTATTAAAAGTTTAAGGCTAATCTTACTTTAGAATCTTATTTATATTTATTAAATCTATTATAATAAGGGCTTAATATATACTACTTAATCTAAAGAGTTAGATAAATATATTACCTATTATTATAATATTATATAAAAGGCCTTTATAGCTATTTAAATTAATACTATAAACTTTCTTAATTACCTAGCTAAGGTTAAGGTAACTAAGTATAATATAAGTCTATTATAAGTTTATAAGTATATAATCCTTTAGGATTATATAAACACTCCCTTATATCTCTATAACTAGCTACCCTATACATATATATTTTATATGGCTAGAAAGAGCAAAATTCAGAGATTATTATAATATATTTATACCCTTATAAATTATAATATTAGAAGGAGTTATTTACATTTATACATTTTACCTATATAACCCTAACCCTAGTCAAGGGTATAAAGGTACATATATACCCTCTAACTTCCAAAAAGGGCATAGCGTGGCTATAGGGCTCTAGGGTAACTAGTGCGGGGCTAGGCCGAGGTACCGGAGAAGTCCAGAGCTAGTCCCAGGCCGGCTCCGGGCTAGGACTCCTAGGCCCACACCTTCCCGGAGAAAACGCGGAAGCCGCGGATATAACCGGTGGAAGGTAGACTTTCTATATATTTACTATAGGGATATTACTTAGCCCTAGTATCTAACAGAGAGGTATAGTTCTAGGTATAAGAACCCCTTTCTGCCCCTCTTAGGATCTCTTTCCTTTCTAACTCCTTTATTATCTTTCTAATTACTATAAAAGATATACTATTAGAATTCTCTTTATAAGACCTTTCTACTAGTATTATTCACTTAGTAATATCTTCTTATTTAATCCGTTTATTTCTCTTTATAGCTATTTGCTATAAGACTATAACACTCCTTAATATCTCCTCTTATAACAACCTAATTAGAATAAGAGTTATACCACTGTATAGCCCTCGTTTTTAGCTTTCTAGTGGTACCACTTTTATTTGTATATGACCTCGATTACCAAAGATATCCCCGGTTAAAGTCTTAGAGCTATATAACTCTTACAAAGTTTAATATTACTTTACTATTATTACTAATATCTTTATAAGTAAATATTAAGGCCTTTAATATAAAGTTAGGTCTTAGAAATAAAAGTAAGGAATAGTCCTTAGTACCTCTGCCTATCTATATAAGTCCTCTTTCTTTTTTCTATATTAATAACTTTATAAATAAGTATAAAGATACTAACTATTAAAATAACTAAGCTTTACTATAAATATACTAAGGTTTTATAGGTTTTTCTTTTACTTATAGTAAAAGAATAATAAAGGGAAGGGAAAAAAAAAAGATATTATTATAGTTTTTTTTATTATTTTATATAGAACTATAATCTATTAAGGTTATAGAGAGGTTAACTATTATTATCTTATAAGTTATAATTAATAAATTTACTTTTCTTTTTAACTTTCTTTATTATTTCTTTTTTAGGTTCCCTTTCTTTTTTAGCTTCTTATTAATACCTTAATATATTTATTCTTTAAAAGCGCTACTTTATAGTCCTCTATTAGGTTAGTTACTATAGAGTTACTTTTTATATACTAAGAGTTATTATTATCTAGGTAATCCTTTTATTTAATAAGATACTAATACTATTAGCCTTTATATTTATATCCTAATATTTACTTAATTTTAAATATCTTATCTATAAAAAAAAGATAATCTATTAGCTTTATTAGTTTACCTTTATAACTATAAAATAGTTTAAGGTTTATAGTATTAAATATATTATTATAAGTATATAATCCTTTAGGATTATATAAACACTCCTTTATATCTCTATAACTAGCTACCCTATACACATATATCCTATATAGCTAAAAAGAGTAAAATTTAGAAATTATTATAATATATTTATACCCTTATAAATTATAATATTAGAAGGAGTTATTTATATTTTACTTTTTACTTATATAACCCTAACCCTAGTTAAGAGTATAAAAATATATATATA
>NQYQ01000104.1:7168-20502 GCA_003055925.1 Escovopsis sp. Ae720
TCTTTTTATTTTTATTTTAAGGTTAAATAATAATTATTAACTATATTTTACTTATAAACTAATAGTTAAATAAAAAGAATAAATTAAATTATTAAATAATATTTATAATATTTTATAAATAAAAATCTATAAAATTAGCTAAGAATTTTATAAATAATATAATATATATTTAATAAAGTATAAAGTATTATAATAAGAATATCTTTATTTAATATATTATTAGAATATTTACTTAATTTTTATATTAATATTAAAGATAATATTACCTTAAAAAAGGTTCTAAATATAGAATTATATAATAAAAAGTTATAAAAAGTATAAGAAAAATTAAAAAAATATTAGCTTATTATAATTAAAAAATAAGTAAAATATTATAATAAAAATTATTTAAACTAATCTTTTTAAATTAGTAATTTAATAGCTTTATTTATAAAGAATTTTTAATTTATATATAAAACTAAAAAGCTTATATTATAATATATTAGGCTATTAAGAATACTATAAAAAGTAAGAAAATAGGTATATTACTTAGTATTATTATTATAATATAATATAATATATAATATATTTTATATAAGCCTATTAAAATTATAGAATTAAGGGCACTAGAATGTAGGTGATTCGCTTCTAATGCTACCTCTGGATAAGGCGGAAGACCAATAGGAAGAAGTATGGATAGGTAATTGCCCTAATTACCCTAGTAACCTATTAATAAAGATAAAATAAAATGTATATAATAAGGCATATACTAAGCGAAGCTTTTTATTTATCCTTATTATAGGGAAATCGCGTTATAGTTAATATACTTAGGAAAGAGAATAGTTATAATATTACACGCTAGATAGGTATATAGTTATATAAAGCTAAGTTATCTAGCCTAGGTATATTTATAGCTTAGGTTATACTGCTTAAACTTATATAATCTAAGCCTTAGTTTTATTATAATACTTACTATAAGGTTACTTATAAATTAAGTATAATTTAATATAGTATAACTTACCTAATAATTTATACTCTTTAAGGTGTTTTTATATATATTAAGAAATATATTAATAATATTATACTATTAGGTTTTTTAGTTAAGTTTATAATATAAGGTATAAAGAAAATAAAAAGAACTTATTATAAAAGTAGCTATATAAGTATTCTTTTTATAAAGATCCTTTTAGTAATCTTTTTAAACTATTAACTATACTTTAAATCTTATAATATATCTATTTTTATTATATTTATATATATATACTTACTTTAATAAGATTAAAAATTAATAAAGGATCTATTAAATAAAGGTTTTAATAAATATCTTTATTTTTATTTACTTTTTAATTTTATATTTTATTATAATAACCTAATATTTAAAAAATAAGCTTTTTTTTATTTAGATAAAGTATTAAAAAAGTAAAAGTATATTATTAATATATATTTTAAATATAATAGCTTTAAAGATTATAAGGTTAATAAAGGTATAAGTAATTTAATTAACTTATTATCTTTTATAATTATCTTTTAAAAAATCTTCTTTATTCCTTTTTTTATAATTTATTTACTATTTATATTATATTTTAAGGTTATTTTTTAGATTAAGGATATTATTAAGATTAAAGGTCTTAGCTATTTATATTAATAAGTAATTTAGGTTTTAAGAGTTATTAAGTTATAATATAAAAGGTATAGTTAATATTAAAAAGATTAAAAAGAAAGAAAGGTTTATAGGTTAAAGGGGTTAATAAAGGATATTAGGATTTTACTATTCCTTACTATTTTAATTTTACCTACTTTTACTATCTTAAGGGTCTTAATTTACTTCCTTTTTTACTTTTAGGTAATCTATAAAGAATTTTTTATAGCCTTTTATTAGTTAATCTAGCTAAGTTATTAGAGATATCTTTTAACCTTTAACCTTATTATTTACTATATTTTTCTAATCTTTTTACTTTTTTCCTTTTTTAATATTATTAATATTATTATTTATCTTTTTTTTTATAATATAATTAATAATATAATTAGAAATTTTTTTATTACTATTAATATTATTATTTATATTATAATTAATTATTTTTATATTTTTATTTATATTTAGATTAATTTAATTAAATTAGCTAATATTAATACCTATAGATTAATCTAGTTCTAAGTCTTATAAAGTATTAATATTACTAATCTTATATATCTTTATTAACTTTAAGATTTAGTAAATATATTCTTTAAATTCTTTAGCTTCCTTTTTTTAATTAGAATAATATATTATAAACTTATTAAATATAATATTAGTAATCTTTATAATCTTTCTTATTTATAAAGATAGGATCTAGATTATATATAAGGTTAATAATTTATATTTTATTAAGTATTTTATATATATTTTAGGTTTAAAAGGCTTAACTTTTTTAAAGTTTTTAATAGCTTTTAAAACTTTAATTTTAATAAAATAAATAATATAACTAAATACCTTTAAATAAAATACCTTTAGCTTTAGGTCTTTTAGTAAGTAAAAGAATAAAGGGTTAGTCTTTTTTATTTATAATTACTATTTCTTATTTAATATTAACTATTTTTTAGATTTATTTTAAGTTAATATTTAATTAAGAGAATAAATAATAATATAATATATATTTACTTATATTTTCTTTAATAAGTTTATATTAATTATTATAACCTTTAATTTTTCTTTAATTATTATTACTAACCTTTTAATATATTTATTTTATTAAAGTAATAATAAAAATAATAAATAAATATTAGTTCTATTATTATTAATCTTTTTAATTTTTACTTTTATAAAAAATACCTTTTTATTATTTAATTATATAATTTTAATATATATATTAAATTATATTTATATTATATTTTAAATATAAGCTTTAGTTAACTTAATCTTAGGTTTTTTTATAAAAAAAGAAATAAAAATAAAAGTTAGTATTTATATAAGTAAAAATAACCTAATAATAATAACTATTATAAGCTTATTTTAACTAATATTAAAGATTAATATTAAGAACTTTTTTTAGCTTTTTATAAAAGTATTTTAAGTTTATTTTTAAAAATAATTTAATAAGCTTTACTTATAATATAGATTTTATATTTATAAGTCCTTAGTTTTATAATCTTTATCCTTAAAACTATCTTAGTAGCTTATTCTAATACTCTTTAACCTATATATCTTAGATAATAATACTAAAGATTACTAGTATTTTAATGTCAGGTGACCAAGTGTCGGAAGCATAGGCCTAGCGGTTTAATATTAAACTAATATTAAATAGCCTATAAGGGAACAGCGAACTATATATAAGGATAGTTCCTTAGGAATTTAAAAGAAAGCTAGAGATTAATATTTTATTATATATACCCTTACCTTTAACTTACCTAGTCTTTATTATAATATCTCTTAGTAATACTTACTATAATCTTTTTATAAACTACCTTTAACCTTATATTATACTCTATTACTTTCCTTTTTATTTAATCTTTAATAGTTTAATCTCTTTTTATACTTTTCCCTTTTAAGGTAAGGTAAACTATTAAAAGGTAATATAAATAATAAAAAGTTTATTTAAAGTAATTATAATCTTTTATAAAGATAACTTAAAGATACTTTAAATTTAAAATATAAAGGATTTATAAAATAACTAAGATAATAACTCTTAGACCTAGGGGCGCTTTTAAAACTAGGTCTTAGAGATATAGACCTAGGAAGTAGCCTTAGACTTTAGCGGCCTTACTAAGAAAAAGCTAGATATTTATATTTAGATTGCCTTATAGAAAATATAACTTTAATAAAAAAGAGAATATTTAGCTATATTTTATTAAGGGAAAGTATTTATTTTAAATATTTTTCTAACTTTATTAATATAAGATAAACTATTAACTAATAAGTAACTAAGGAATAAGTTAGCTTTAAGGCTTAACCTTTTTTTAATCCCTTAATATAAGGGAAAAATATATACTAACTTTTAGTTCTTCTTTATAATTTTAAAAACCTATTTTTATATTTAGCCTAAAACCTTTAAAAAAGAAACTATATAGGTTCTTTATATAATTACTACCCTTTTACTATAAATTTAATAAAAATAGAAAATATATTTTATAATTAGCTTTAATAGTAAAATTATAAAGGTTACTTTTAAGAAATTTAAATAATAGCTTAAAAATAGTATTAATAATAGCCTTATTAGGTACCTTAATATAAGTATTAGGCTTATTAGTACTTTATAAAGGCCTTATTAGAAGTTTATAATATTTTTAAAGTATTATAAGAATATTAAGGCAGAGCTTTTAGAACTTTTATTACCCTTTTACTAAGTTTATAACTTTTTACTTTAACTTTACCTTAAACTCTAAAACTAAATATTTTATAGTAAAGTCTTAATAAACTAGGTAAAGATAAAAAAAGCTAAAATTATTACTAAAACTATTATTAATAAGGAGATTAATTTAAAGCTACTAATAATATATAGTTAAAATTAAAAGTAATTATTAGTATTAGTAATAAATAATTAGTAATATAATAATAATATTATTAACTTATTAGGCCTTTATAATTACTTATAAAAGCTAGTAATATATTTTAAATACTAGAACTTAGGTTACTATAAGTTAAGGTATAATACTTTTAATTATAAAAAATACTTAATATTATTATATACTATAAAGTTCTATAGCTAATCTTTATATTAGTAGAATAAGGGGTTAGGCCTTATAGACCTATTATAAGCTTATAGTAATATAAATAAGGAACCTTTAGGTAAGCCTAATTAGGGATAGGGGTATATAGACCCTAAAGCTACTATAGTTAGGCTAATATATATCTAGTTTAATAGTAAATAGGTTACTTTAAAAGTACTCTTTAACTTAAAAAGTAAATTAAATCTTATTAGTAAGAAGGTTATAGAAGATACGCCCTTACTTCTAGGTCCTTATATTAATACTATTATAAAGAACTTCTCTCTTAAGGTTTTTAAAAGAACTATAAAGCTATTTAAAATAATAAATAACTAAGGAATTATAAAAAGGTATTTACTAAACTATATAATTATAAATATTAAGAAAAATATAATTTTAGAGATACCTTAGTTTAAAAAGATAGCCTTTTATATTTATTAGGAATATAATAAATAGAATTATTTATTATTAAAAGAAAGTCTTTTATTAGTTTTTACTTTTTTAAAGCTAGTTTACTTTATAAGGTTTTATAAAATATTAAGGATTATTATTATTTTAAACTTATTTAACTAAGAAAAGTAAGGGAAACCTATTAGAAAAACTATACTAATATTACCCTTAGAATATACTAAGTATTTAAAGGTCTTTAATAAAGAGAAAGCGACTAAGCCTAAGTAACTAGTAAGGTATATATATATAATTAACCTTATTAAAGGATTAGTAATACCTTAAGGACCTATTTATATACTTATAAATATAAAACTATAGGTTTTATATAAATATCTTTAAAATACTATAAATAAAGGATAGATCTAAAGATTAATAAGCCCTTATAGCGCCCTAGTATTATTTATTTTAAAGAAAAGGAGGAAGCTATAACTTTATATTAATTACTAGGCATTAAACTAGATTACTTATAAGAATAAGGCACCCTTGCCCTTAATCCCTAAGATTTTAGATTAATTATAAGAAATAATAGTTTTTACTAAGCTAGATCTAAAGGATATATATTATTAGATATATATTTATAAAGGGGATAAGTAAAAAATAGCGTTCTAATATAAATATAAGCACTTTAAGTACTATATAATACCCTTTAGCCTAATAAATGCCTTAATAACCTTTTAAGAATATATTAATAATATATTATATAGATTAATTAATTATATTTATATTATTTATTTAAATAATATCCTAATCTATAGTAAAAACTATATTACTTATATACTTTATATTTATAAAGTCCTTAAAAGACTCTAGACTAAGGGTCTCTTTATAAACCTATTAAAATATAAATTTAGAGTTAATATTATATTATACCTTAGTTTTATAATATCTTTAAAGGGAATCTAAATAAAGAAAGATAAAGTAAAGGCTATTATAAAGTAGCTATAACTAAAGAGTATATATAATATAATATTATTTTTAGGATTTATAGGATTTTATTAATAATTTATTTAGAATTATAGTAAGATTATAGCCCTATTAATAGATATTCTAAAAGGAGGTAAATAAGGCGCTATTTAGCTAAGTCTTAGCGAACTTATAGTATTTAAGGACCTAAAATAGGCATTTTTTAAAGAACCTATCCTAATGCATTTTAACCTAGCTTAACCTATATAAGTTTAAATAAATATATTATAATTTATTATAAAAGCTATCCTTTTATAAAAAATATAGGGAAATTACTAATACCTTATAGCCTATCTTTTAAAAAAGCTTATAAGACCTAAGATCTAGTATTTAATATTAGATATAAAGATATTAGTAATCCTTAAAGTATTTATAATATAATATTATTACTTTATATATACTAAATAAGAGATTTAGGTTATTATAGACTACTTAAATTATAGCTATCTTACTAGGAAGGTAAAGCTAGCCTTTAAATAAGTTATAGCTATAAAAAAGCTATCTCCCTTTAACTTTAAAATTAAGTATTAGCTAGGGAATATTAACTTAGTAAATAGTCTTTTAAAAAGACCTAATTATAAGGATAAGGAAGAAATATAGTTATAATATAAAAGCGTACTTCTAAGGTTCCTAAAGCGATTTTATAGTAAGGTAAAATAAGCCTATAAAATAAAGATTAAGCTAAAGGGTAATAAAAGGATTAAAATAGAATCTTTAGCTCTATTATAAAGTAAAGAAGTTATTATAAGCTTATATAATTTATAACTATTAAGTATTTTACTTACTAAATAAGGTATACTTTTAATATAGGTAGCTTATCTTAGATAAAGGCTTTAGAGAGATAAACCTAAGGATTCTAAAGAATTAGACTTAGAGTTACCTAAACCTTAGAAAGACTTAGCTATAATATTAAATATAGACCTAGTCTTTTTAAAGGAGGCGCTTTTTTATATATAAAAAAAGAATACTTTTCTTAGCTTTAATAAAGTTATAAAGAAAGTAAAAGATAATATAAAAGGAGTTTAAAGCTAGGTTAAAGGCTAAGACTAGCTTTTTTATTTTTAAAGAAAGATTTATATTTTCTTTATAATAAAACTTAAGATTTTAATATTATTTTATAATAACCTTATAAGTAGGTATTAAGAAATTAGCTATATACTTATAGGGATTATAAGGTTATATTATTAGTATAGCTTAAAAAGAAATATTAAAAAATATATTATTATATATATAAAATATTAGCTTATAAAGCTAAGATACTATTAACCTTATAGTAAGCTAGTAATATTACTAACTTTAGTAAAGCCTTAGAAAGAAATCTTTATAGATTTTATTATTAACCTTTTAAAGATAAAAGGCTAATATTATACTTATAATTTAATTTTAGTAATTATTAACTAATATACTTAATATACTCTTTATATTTTAACCTATAAGTAAATTACTAATAATAGCTTAGTAAACCTTTTTCTTAATAATATATTTAAGTTTTTTAAGATCCTTACTAGGATTATAATAAATAGAGGTTTTATCTTTATAAGTTAGTTCTAATAAGGATTTTATTACCTTTTTTTAATTAAATAGTAACTTAGTATTACTTTTTATTTATAAACTAATAGCTAAATAAAATAATAGAATTAGTTAATTAAATACTACCTTTAAACCTTTTATATAAAAGACTAAGTTAACTAGGTAAATAACCTTATAATAGTATAGTTTATGTATAATAATGCTATCTATTTAGCTATTAGTAAATTACTAATATACTTACTTTTAAAAATCTAACCTTAGTTACTAAAAGAAATACTAAAGTAAGTTATATTATTTAAGGATACTAAGACTTAGGTAGAGAAAATAAGAGCTATTTATAAACTTATAGTAATCTTTATAAAAGAAGCTAAAGAGAGATACTAAAAATAGTATAATAAGAAAAGAGAGAAATCTAACCTTAAGGTTAGTAATTAAGTCCTAATCTTAATAAAATACCTAAACCTTTAGTAACTTAGTAAGAAGCTTATATAAAAGTATACTAGGCTATATTAAATTAAATATTAAATAGGTATAAGTAGCCTAACTTTTTAGCTTTATTTTTTATTATTAGTTAAGATTTATAATATATTTAATACTATAAACCTTAAACTATTTTATAGCTATAAAGGTAAATTAATAGAGCTAATAGATTACCCTTTTTTTATAGATAAGATATTTAAAATTAAGTAAATACTAAGATATAAGTATAAAGGCTAATAGTATTAGTACCTTATTAAATAAAAGGATTACCTAAATAATAATAACTCTTAATATATAAAGAGTAACTTTATAATAACTAACTTAATAAAGGACTATAAAGTAGCGCTTTTAGAGAATGAATATATTAAGGTACTAATAAGGAGCTAGAAAAGAAAAAGAATTTAAAAAAAAAAAATAAAAAAAAGAGAGAAGTAAAAAGTAAAATTATTAATTATAACCTATAGGATAATAATAGTTAACCTCCCTGTAATACTAATAGACTATAGTCCTATATAAAAAAAAAAAAAAAAAAAAAAACTATAATAATATCTCTTTTTTTTTCTTTTTCTTTTTTTTTTTTTTCTCTTTTCTTCCCTTTATTATTCCTTTACTATAAGTAAATAAAGAAAGCCTATAAGACTTTAGTGTACTTACTATAAAGTTTAGTTATCCTAATAGCTAGTATCCTTATACTTATTTATAAAGTTATTAATATAAAAAGAAAAAAGAGGACCTATATAAGTAAGTAGAGGTACTAAAGACTACTTTTTATTCTTATTTTTAAGACCTAACTTTATATTAAAGGCCTTAATATTTAATTATAAAGGTATTAGTAATAATAATAAAGTAATATTAAACTTATAATAAACTTATATTATACTTACTTACTTTAACTTTAGCTAAGTAATAGAGAAAGTTTATAATATTAATCTAGGTAGCTATAAGGGCCTTTTATATAATATTATAATAATAGCTAGTATACTTATTTAACTCTTTAAAGTGGGTAGTATATATTAAGCCCTTATTATAATAGACCTAATAAGTATAAATAAGGTTCTAGACTAAGATTAGCTTTTAAATTCCTAATAAGGTAGTAAAGGATTTACTAGCTAAGGCTTACTTTTATTATATAAAGACTAAAGCTATAATATATCCTTATAAAAAGAGCTAGTATATAGGTTATAGGACTTATTACTATTTATATAGTAAATGCATTTTAAACTTTAGCTTAAAGTAAAGGGTTAGTAAAGGACCTTTATAGCTAAAGGCTAATTATACTTAGATTATTAATATAAAGTAATAAAGAATTACTTAAGGTTAGGTTTTATATAATATAATAGGAAAGATAATAATAATAAAGGATATAATAATTAGTTATAAATTAGCTTTAAACTTTTAAAAAAAGAAAAGAAAGGTATATAGCTTAGTACTCTTTAAAAGTATAATATTATTATTATTATTAATATTAGGCCTAAAAAAATTAAACTTATTAAAGGTATTAGAAATTAATAGCAGATTATAAAAAGGTATACTATTAGGTCTTTAAAGGGGTATAAGGGGTATATTATTAGTGGCTATAGCTATAGCTATTATAATAATATATATAGTAATAGTAGCCTAGCTTACCTTTATAATCTTCTTTTTTTTAGGGGCTTTTAAAGGTATTATAAAAAATAATAAGTAAGCTAGGAAAAGGATTAGAAATAACCTAAAGGAATTAGTAAAAGCTATAAATACTAAGTAAAAAAGGAAAGAACTTATAAAAAAAGTAATAAAGCTATTATTATAGGCTAATAAGATAATAAAAATAATAAAAAAGAAAGGAAAATAAAGAAAATAAAAGATAAAAAAGTAGGCGTTTTTTAAGTAAAGGGAGTAACTTAGGCTTAGTAATATAAGTATAATCTAAGTAAAAGGGAAGTAAAGGTATTTAGTTATATTAAAAGGAGAATAAAAAAACTATAATATAAAATTAAAATAGTACTAACTATAATATAAGGTTACTAAGACTATACTAAGGGATTAGTTAGTAATATTAGCTATCTGTTTAAGTACTAACCTTAAAGATAAAGTTACTAATAGGGGGGTATTCTATTAGGTAACTAAGTATTAGAAATATAGGCCTAGTAGTTTAATATTAAACTAATATTAAATAGCCTATAAAAGAATAGTAAACTATATATAAGGATAGTTCCTTAGAAATTTAGAAGAAGGCTAGAGATTAATATTTTATTATATATACCCCTACCTTTAACTTACCTAGTCTCTACTATAATATCTCTTAGCAATACCTACTATAACCTCTTTATAAACTACCTTTAACCTTATATTATACCCTGTCACTCTCCTTCTTACCTAGTCTCTGATATTTAAGCTAAAGGCTTAAGGTTTTTTAAATTAAATATATAAGTTAATATTATAAATATATTTTTAATAGTTTTAATTTATTTTATTATTTTTAAAATCTTTTTTACTAAAATATATTATTTATTATTAATAATTAAGTATATAAGTATTTTTTTTATAGTTTTATTAATAATCTAATTTTAAAAGGTATTTTAATAATAATTATTTTTATTAAAGTAAAATATTAAAATAATATTAATATATATTTTAAATATATAATAATAATTAGTAATTATTATAGTTTTTTTAAAGTTAACTTTTATTATAGCTTTTTTTATTTTAAAAATATTAATTTTAAATCTTTTACTTTAATAATATTTATTATATTTTAAATAAATATATCTTTTTAAAAATAATTAAGGTTATTAAAAATATTAATATTTAATTTTAAGTTAAAGATTATAATATTCCTTAAAGTATTATTTTTAGTTTTTTTAATATCTTTTATATTATTAACTTTTATAATAGCTATTATAAATATAAGTGTTAATATATTAAAAGAGTTTTAAGTATTAATTTTTATAATCTTATCTTTATTATTAACTTTCTTAAATATAACTTTCTTTTTCTTTTTTAACTTCTTTTAGTTAATATTTACTTTATTAATAATCTTAGTATTTTATTTAGCCTTTAGCTAAGCTTTAATAGCTTTATTATCTTTAGGTATATTTTTAAGCTTTTAATTAACCTTTTTTTTTAATTTATTTTTTAATTTATATATTAGTAAAGGGCTATAATTAGTAATAAGGTTATAAATAGCTAGAAATACTTAGTAAATTATTTATTAGCCTTTAGGGTTATATTTATAGTTAAGGCTATACTTTAAATAAGGTTTTCTATTATTAGTATATAGTTTATTAATTACTTTAGTATAATATTCTTTATTATTAATATTAACTTAATATTATTTAGTAATATAAAGCTAAAAATCTTTTATAATATTTCCTATTATTAAAGGTATTATTTTTTAATTATTTTTAATTAATTTATTATTTATTTTTTTATTTTAAATAAAAAAGAATAGTTTAATAAATTAAAAGAAAAAATTAATAATAATTTCTTTATTAATTATAATAATATTATATTATTAATATTTATTTTAGTAAGTTTTAAATTATATTAATTATACTAACTAATTATAATTTCCTTTAATCTTTATATATTTTTAGAACCTTTTAGTTATTTAATTTTAATTATAATTTACTAATAAAGTAATTTTTCCTTTAAGTTTTTTAATAAAAAAGTTAATATTATATATAATATTTTTTTATTCTTAGAATTATATTAATACTAATACTTTAATAATAATACTTATATTATTAAAAAAAGTAGAATTTCTTTTAAATTATATTTTATTATCTTTTTATTTTATTAAATTTATTTAATATTTTATATTTTTAACTTTTTAAACCTTTTTAATAATCTTTATTTAATAGAACTAAAGATTAAATTCTTTTTTATATACTTTAATATTTACTTTAAATAGATTTAAACTTAATATTAAATAATCTCTTTTTTTAAATAAGTTTATAAATTTAGCTTTTTTAATTAAATTAGGTTAATCTTTTAACTTAAGGTTTATAAAATTATCTAGATTAATATATATTTATATTCTATAAGGCTTTATAAATTCTTTAATTATATAGATCTAGCTAGATTACTTAGCCTTATCTTTTAGCTTTAAAAGTATTAAAGCTTTAATTATATTTATATTAAAAAAAGATTAAAAAAGATTAAAAAGTAAGAAATAATACTTAATAATTAAAATAATAATATAATCTAGCTAAAAAAGGTTATTTAAATTATCTTTTTCTAGCTATAATAACTTAGATTTTTATTAAATTTAAAATTTAATAAGTTAAGTAAAATAAAAAGATAAAATAAAAATTTAATAATTAGCTAGATAAAATATATAATTATTAGTATATTATTAATTAGAATAATAATTATTTTTTATTATTATTATTATTATTAGTATATTTCTCTTTATAAAAAAGATCTTTTTTATAATAAATTAATAATATTAGGTTTATTTTTAAATTAATTTTAAAAGGTTATAAAAGTAATTTTATTTTTTAATTTACCTTTTTTAATATAAATAAAAGCTTTTAATATTATTCTTTATTATTAATTATAAATTTTTATCTTTAAAAAAGAAATTTAATTTTAAAATATTTTTAGCCTTTTATATAAATAAATATTTATTTATTTTTTAATAGAATTAATTTATTATTTAATAAAAAAAAGATAATAATAGTTTTATTTATAAAATTAAAATAATAATAATAAAGTTAAAAAAATTATAAGTATTTTTTATAAGATTATCCTTATAAGCTTATAACTTTTAATATAATAGTTTTAAAATAAAATATAATAATATATATAATAATAAATATAATATTAATAATCTAAACTAACTTTTATAACCTTTCTAGCTAAGCTAAAAAGGGTATAAATATCTAAGATATATTTAAATATATAAATCTATCCCTTTTCTTAAGTATTTACTATATTATAATTAAATATAGCAGATATAGGAGTATATGCCTCTCTAGATTATAGATACTATAACCCTCCGCTTCCACCAGTTTCTACCAATAATGGCTCGTTGTTAGGATCCCAATCCTTTAGTCGGCTTCTCTTCAACGACTTCTCGGAATAAACACCGCCGAGCATGCGAGCCAAAGACCCTCAAAACCGGGGTTCTGAAGGCGCTGCCCTTCCTCTCTTCTTCTCTTCCCGGCGGGAAGACCTGCACCTTGGTGGCCCGGTCTATGTACATACAGCACGGTATGAAGTGAATACTATTTTTCTAACTCGAGACTTTTAGGAATCCATAGAATTAT
>NQYQ01000105.1:2006-14877 GCA_003055925.1 Escovopsis sp. Ae720
AAAAAAAAAAAAAAAAAAAAAAAAAAAAAAAAAGGGAAAGAAAAAGAAAAGGATTAGCTAAGTTTTTAATTACTTTTTCTTCTTTAGGTCCTTATTTTAATATTTACTTATAGCTTATTATATTTTTATTATAAACTTACTATAATCTTTTTAATATTATAACCTTTTTATAACTATTCTTATATTTAGTTATAATTACTTTATAGTTACTCTAAAGGGCCTTATTATAATCTTAAGGTAGCTTTTTTTAGAAAATTTAATAAAAGATTAAAGGTATTATTCTTTATAATATTAGGTAATAATTCTTATATTTTAAATATCTTATTAATAGAAAAAAGGTAAGCTATAAAAGTAAAAGGTATAAGGTCTTTATAAATAAAAGGTTAAAGGTTTATTATATTTAATATATAATAAACCTAATATAAATAAATATTTTTATTTAATTATATAAAACTATATATTATAATCCTATATTTATTTAAGTAAGGTTATTATTAGGTTATAGATAGGTTATAGCTATTTTACTTTTTTTAGGATATTTAGAGATATTATTACTAATAAGTTAAAATCTTATTTTAAGGTAATTAGGTAATAAGCTTATAATAAGAAAGTTAAAGTTTTATAGGTTATTAAATAAGTAGTTATATTATATATAAATTATATTAGGGAAAAGAAAATAAAAATAAATAAAGTTATAAAGGTAAAAGTAATAAATAAAAGGGTTAGAAAATAAAGAAATAAGTAAATAAGTAAAGGTAAAGGTAGAGAGAAAAGGAAAGGTTTTTTAAGTATAAAGGGCACTAAAGTACTTACTAATAGCTTACTAGCTAATAAGGTATTTAGGAAAGAAAGGATTTAAAAGAAAGAGATATACTATTAATTACTTCTTCTATAAAGATATATCTTACTATCCCTTTACCTAAAAAGATTAAATAAAAAAGGTTTACTAGTAAATATATTCTCTAAAAAAAATATAGCCTATCCTTATATAAATAATATTATAACCTTTTATAAATAAAATAATTTAAAAGGAAAAGGGCTATTAGTAATTAGCTTCTCTATTAATAAATATATTAAACCCTCTTTTAAAAAGATAAGTTTAAAGGCTATAAGGTTTACTAATAGATTTTTATAAATAAATAAATATATCTAACCCTTTTATAAATAAATAAGTTTAAAAAGAAAAGGGCTATTAGTAGATCTTTAGTTTATAAATAAATATATTAAACCCTTTTTTAAAAAGATAAGTTTAAAGGCTATAAAGTCTATTAGTAGATCTTTATAAATAAATAAATATATCTAACCCTTTTATAAATAAATAAGTTTAAAAGAAAAAAGGCTATTAGTAAATCCTTACTTTATAAATAGATATATTTAACTTATAAATAGGTAAGGGAAGGTTCTTTTTAATATAAAATACTTATTAGTATAATATTTAAAAAAGGGTTAGCTTAAAAAGGCTATTAGTAAGAGAAAAAAAGAGTTATATATTAATAGTATTTAAAAAGGAATTTTATTAAAAGGAGAGATATTTAGGAAAAAGGAGAGAGTAAAAAGATAAACCTTATAAAGAGAGATAAAAGGGTTTAAATAAGTATTAAAGCTATTAATAAATAAATAAGTTTAAATAAAAAAGAGCTATTAATAAATATCTTTTTTAAGGTAAGAATATATAGCCTTTATAGAGATAAATATATTTAAAGGGAAAAGGGCTATTAGTAAATGCCTTTTTTATAAATAAATATATTAAACTATTAGCTAGCTAATAAATAGTTCTCTTTAATATAAGATACTCTTTAGTAAGGTAGTAAAGGAAAGGTTAGCCTAAGAAGGCTATTTATAAGGAAAAGAAAGAGATAAGTATTAAAAGTATTTAAAGATAAAGCTTATTAAAAGAAAATATTAAAAAAAAAAGAGAGAGTAAAAAGATAAACCTTATAAAAAGAGATAAAAAGGATTAGATAGATATTAAAGCTATTAATAAATAGTTAGGTTTAAATAAAAGAGTTCTATTAAAAAATATCTCTTTTATAATAGGTTAATACCTAACTATTTTATAAATAGATATATTTAAAGGGAAAAGGCCTATTAGTAAATACTACTTTTATAAATAGATATATTAAACCTTTTAAAAGATAAATATATTTAAAAGAAAAAAAGCTATTAATAAATATTACTTTTATAAATAAATATATTAAACCTTTTAAAAGATAAATATATTTAAAAGAAAAAGGGCTATTAATAAATGCCTTTTTTATAAATAAATATATTAAACTATTAGCTAGCTAATAAAAGGTTATTTAATAAAAGAGGCTTATTAATAGGCTTATAAAGAAAATAAGAGTTTATAAAGGCTACTATTTAAAGAAAAAAGAGTAAAAGGTTAAAAGTATTTAAAAAGAGATTTTATTAAAAGGAGATATTTATAAAAAAAGAAAAGGGTAAGAAAATAAATCTTATAAAAAGAAATAAAAGGGATATAAAAGAAAAAGAGAGAGAGGTTAAAAAAAGATAATATTATTTTAAAAAATATATAAAATATTATTAAAATAAAAAGAGAGAGCTAATAAAAAAATAATATTAGTAAGAGAAGGTATATTTAGAAGAAGATTAAGTAAAATAAAAGAGATAAATAAAAAAAAATAAATAAAGGTATAAAGAAAAAAGGAAATTATAAAAAGAGAAATATAAATAAAAAGGAATTATAATTAGGGTTTTAATTAAAAGAATAATAGTTTTTATAAAATAAAAAAGAAAGGAATAATTAAGTAAAAGGTATTAAAAAATTTTTTAATAAATAATAAAAGAGAGAAAAATTAAAGTATTTATAATAAGTATAAGGTTAGGTTTTAAATAATAAACTATAATAATCTTTAAATATATATAAAGATATAAAGAGATAATAAGGTTAAGGTAAAAGAAAGGGAAAGGATTATATAAGAAGAGAGTAGGCAAAGAGTAGGCAAGAAGTAGGTAAGGAGTAGGTAAGGAGTAGGTAAAGAGAGGGTAAAAAGGTAAGTAAATAAATAGTAGGCTAAGTAGGTAAAGAACTAATAAAGAATTAGTAAGAAATAGGTAAGGAATTAGTAAGAAATAGGGAAAAAGTAAGTAAAAAGAGATAATTAGGTTATATAAAAATAAAATAAAAGATAAGGTTCCTTACTTAAGTAAAAGAGAAATAAAATAATTATTAGTATATAAAAAATAAAAGATTATAAGGTAAGAGTATTAAAAATTTTATTTAAAAAGGGCTATTAAATAAAAGAATTATTAAGAAAATATAAAAAAAGAAAAAAAGAAAAGGAAGTAAAATCTTAATAGCTAAGGCTATAAAGGCTAAGTAAGTAAAAGGTAAGGTATAGCTAAATTAGATAGGCTATAGAATAAAGGTTAATAGAGTATAAGAAAAGGGAGAAAAAGTAACTATTAACTTATATATTAGATATAAAAAGAAAAAAAAAAAAAAAAAAAGAAAAAAGAAAATAAAATATATAAAAAGAGCTAAGTCTTATATAGTAAATATATACTATTATAGGTATAGGTTAAGGCAAAGAAAGGCTATAGTTAATATTAAATATAGTTAATATTAAATATAATTAATATTAAATATAGCTAATATTAGATATAATTAAGGTTAGATATAGTTAAAGATTATTATAGTTAATAATTACTATTATTATTAATATAAAGATATAAGTAAAGTAAATAGATAAATAAATAGATAGATAGCTAGGTAAGCTAGCTTACCTATAGCTAGGTAAGGGACTAGCTTAGGCTAGCTATTTAGTTATTAGATTTATCTAACTTATCTAACTTATTTAAGGTATTAGTATTAAAGGAGATAATAATAATATTAAAGATAATAGTAATAGTAATAAGTATAGTAATATAGGAGGCTAATAATAAAAAGGATATTAAAAAGGCTAAAGAGATAGGTAAGGTAAGGTAATAGGTTTTTAATTTTATAAGGTAATAAGTGCTTAAAGATAACTTCTAGTTAGCCCTAAGAGTAAAGATTATTATATTAGTCTAGGAGTAAGTATAAGGTATTAAGGTAATATTAGATTAAGCTATAGTATATATTATAAAGGAAAATTAGTTAGCTATAAAAGAAAAGAAAAGAAATATAAATAAAAAAGTATAATAAATAATAATAAATATAAAAAGTTAGGTTATATATTAGATAATATAGCCTAAAGCTAGTAAAGCTAGGACTAGACTTAGACTAGTTCTTTCTTCTATAATAAAACTTTAAATTAAAGCTAGTTATATTTAGCCTTAAGGTTATTAATTCTTTATTAAATAAATATAAATATAAATAATATAATAAAAAAGAGGGACTTAATTAAAATATTAATAAAAGGTATAGTAAGTAATAATAATAGTAATTATATATAGGTATATATATATAAGGATAAGCTATAGCTAGATTTTTAAATAAAGAAAGAAAAAAAAAATAAAAGTATTAGATAATAAAGGAAAAAAGAAAATAAAAGTATTAGATAGTAAATTAAATATAAAGAAAAGTAAGAAAAAATATAAGGGAAAGAGAAAAGAAAAGGGAAAATAAATAGCTAATAAAAGAGTTTATTATAATAAAGGGATAAGGCTAGAGATATAATATATTATAGGCTTAGCCTTAAGAGAGATATAAATAGTTTACTTAGTATAAGCTATTATAATAAAGCTTAATTATATTATTATTTTTCTTTTCTTTTAATTAATTATACTTTATTATATAAAGAAAAAGCTATTAGTAAGAAAAGATAAAATTAATTATTATTATTTAATATAATCTATAAATAATAATAAGATTAGGTAAAGGTATATAAAAAGAAAAAGGAAAAAGGAAAGGATAGTAAACTAATTTAAAAAGATAAAAGGTTAATATAAGGATTATAGGTTAATATAAAGAAAGAGCTTTAATAAAGATTTAATTAAAGTAAATAATATTAAAAGGAAAAGGGAAAAAGGAAAAGGGAAAAGGAAAAGATTAATAAAATAATAAAGGTAAGGGTAAGGGAGCTATAAAGAGTAAAGGGGTTAGATAAAGTATAAGGAAATTAATTAATATATAAAAAAAATATAAAAATATATATATAATATATTTAAATAGAATATATAAGTAAAGGTATAATATAAAGTATAATAAAAGCTTTTAGAGTAATAAATAAAGTATAAGGAAAGAGGATATAGCTTTATACTTTATTTAAATAAGGTTTAATATTATATTAGGGTATAACTTAAAGGTATTAGAATAAAAATAAGGGTTATAAAGTAAAAGAGAGAGAATATATAATTAAGGGTATAATATAAAGTAATATAGTAAAAGCTTTTATAAAGTAAAGTAATAAAAAAAAGGAAAATATAACTATATACTTTATATAAAAAGTAATTAATATTATATTAGTATATAGCTTTAAATAAAAGATAGGAGAAGAGGTAATAGGTAGGTTAGTAAGGTAAGGAAGAAGGTATATAAGTAAGAATATAATTTAAAAAGGAGAAAATATTTATAATATAGGCTAAGGTATAGAGTAATAGTAATAATAGTAATAGTAATATAAAGTAATAAAGTAATAGTAATAATAAAGAAAAGCTTTAAGAGTATATATTAAAAATAGGGTAAAGCTTTAAAAGTATATATTAGGGGGAGAGGTAAAGCTTTAAAAGTATATACTAAAGGAAGGGGGTAAAGCTTTAAGAGTATATATTAAAGAGGGGGTAAAGCTTTAAAAGTATATACTAAAGGGAGGGCAAAGCTTTAAGAGTATATACTAGCGTTAGTATAGGCAGGCTTAGGCAAGGCTTTAAGATTAAGATTACTAGCGCGGCGCTAGTAGTTACCCGCAAATTTCTATGCTAACCCCCCCCCTTAGGCTTTAAGAATAGGGTTAGGCTAATAATAATAAAAAAAGTATTAAAGGACTAAGATATTTAAATAAATATATATATTTAATATTATTATTTATAATAGGAATAAAAGAAAAGTAATATTAATATAAAAGATATAAAAATATTTAAAAAAGGGGTTAGAAAAATAAAAATAAAAGAATATTTTTAAAGAAAAGGGATAAAAAAAAGATTAGTTAATATAAATAAAAAGAAAAAAAAAGATAATTATATTTTAAGTAAAAGATAAAGATTTTAAAAAGTTAAAAAATAAAGAAAAGAGAAAAAGAAAAAAGGAAAGGGAAGATAAAGGTTTATATAAATATTAATAAAGAAAAGATAAAAAAGAGAAAAAGTAAATAAAAAAAAGAAAAGTAAAAGAAAAAAAGTAAGGTAATAGTAAATAAAAGGAAAAGGTAAATAAAAAGGATTAAAGTAAAAGAAATAACTTTAAAAAGGATAAAAAGGAAAAGGAATAAAGAAAAGTAAATAAAAGAGGTAAGTAAATAAAAAAAAAAGTAAAGTAAAAAAGTAAAGTAATAATATAAATATATATAAAAATATTTATATATATAATAACTTTAACCTTATTATATATTATAATAATTATTATTAAAATATTTACTAAGTAATAAAGTATTTAATAATTATTATTAAAGTATTTATTAAATAATAAAGTATTTAAAACTTAGCTAAAAGGTAAGTAATAGAGTATAAGTTTTAAACTTAAAGCTAAGTAAAAAGGTAGTTTATAAGATTAGTATATAAGGAAATATATATATTATAATAATATATTATTAATTTCTACCTTTTATTTAATATAATAATAAGGCTTTTTTTATAATACCTTCTTTATAAAAATAAACTATTATTATAACTTATAAATAGCTAGTAAGTATTAAGTAGTTTAATATTAAAGTAGCTATAAATAATATAACTTAAAAGTAATTAGTAAGTTTTTAATAGTTTACTATTAAAGTAAAGGTAAATAATATAACTTATAAGTAATTAGTAAGTCTTTAATAGTTTATTATTAAAATAACTATAAATAATATAACTTATAAGTAATTAATAAGTTTTTAGTATTTTATTATTAAAATAGCTATAAACCTTATAAGTAATATTACTTATTTATAAGGTAATTATACTTAAGTTATTTATTACTTTAATAATAAGCCTAAGTATACCCTTAAGTTATTTATTACTTTAGTAATAAGCCTAAGTATACTACTATTATATAACTTATAAGTAACTAATAAGTCTTTAGCATTTTACTATTAAAGTAGCTATAAATATTATAAATAATATTATTAGTTTATAGAGTTATTACCTTTAAGTTATTTATTATATAATTTAATAATAAGCCTAAGTATACCCTTTTTTTAATTTAAAAAAAAGATTAGTATTATTTTATAACTTTTAAGTAAATAGTAAGTCTTTAGTAGTTTACTATTAAAGTAAATATAAAGAATATAATTTATAAATAATTAATAAGTCTTTAGTAGTTTACTATTAAGGTAACTATAAATAATATAACTTATAAATAACTAGTAAGTCTTTAGTAGTTTACTATTAAAGTAGTTATAAATAATATAACTTATAAGTAACTAGTAAGTCTTTAGTAGTTTACTACTAAGGTAATTATAAATAATATAATTTATAAGTAATTAGTAAGTCTTTAGTAGTTTACTATTAAGGTAATTATAAATAATATAACTTATAAGTAACTAGTAAGCCTTTAGCGGTTTACTATTAAGGTAGCTATAAATATTAGAGTAGATATTACTTATTTATATAAAACCTATAAGTAATTAGTAAGTCTTTAGCGGTTTACTATTAAGGTAGCTATAAATAATATAACTTATAAATAACTAGTAAGTCTTTAGCGGTTTACTATTAAAGTAGCTATAAATGCTAAAGTAGATATTACTTATTTATATATAACTTATAAGTAGCTAGTAAGTCTTTAGTAGTTTATTATTAAGGTAGTTTTAAATAATATAACTTATAAGTAACTAGTAAGTCTTTAGTAGTTTACTATTAAAGTAGCTATAAATATTAAAGTAAATATTACTTATTTATATAAAACCTATAAGTAACTAGTAAGTATTTAATAGTTTACTATTAAGGTAGCTATAGATAATATAACTTAAAAGTAATTAATAAATATTTAGTAGTTTACTATTAAAGTAAGTATAAATTATATAACTAGTAAGTAATAGGTTAGTCTTTAGTAGTTTACTATTAAAGTGCCTATAAATAATAAGCCTTATAAGTAATTAGTAAGTCTTTAGTAGTTTACTATTAAAGTAGCTATAGATTAATTACTATAGGTAATATTACTTATTTATATAGTTATTATACTTAAGTTATTTATTATTATAATAATATACTTAGTTATACCCTTTTCTTAGTTTATTATAAAAAGCTTACTTTTTTAGGCTTATATAATGTATAAAGTAAGGCCTTATAAAAAACCTTATTTAAATTACTCTTTTTTTCTTTTATTTAATTTTTTTCTTTTTTTTATTAATATTACCTTTATTAGGTCCTTCCTTATCTTTATTATTACTATTAGTTAGTCCTTTAGTTATACCTTACTTACTATCTTTACTAATCTAATAATAGGCTTAATTAATTAATTAATTAAATAAAGTAAAAGAAAAAAAAAAGAAAGAAAAAAAGACTTAGTATTATATAATTAAAATCTTATTCTTATATACTTATAATACCTAATACTATAACTAAAGGTAGCGCTATAAAGTTTATAAATAATAAAAAGAATATATAATAATAGCTTACTATTAGTAATTAGATTAGTAAAAATAGTAATAGTAATAAGGCTATAGGTAGCTTTTTATAGTTATTAGGTAATAAGTTATTATTAGCCTTTTTAAGTAATATTAATAATACTTTTTTACTTAAGATTATTATATATATATTTACCTTTTTACTAATAGTTTACTATTAATTTATATATAATTATAAAGCCTTATATAAATAATACTTAAATAGCTTAATAAAATAGAACTTAAAAAAGAATACTAAGCTTAAGGTATATAAAAATAACTAATATAAGTTACTCTTTTTAAATAAAAATATAATAAGTAATTAGCTATTTAGCTATAAATACTAAGTATATTAGCTATAAAAAGTAAAAAAAGGCTTATATTTACCCTTTACTTAATCTTATTTTAAATATTATATTTCTTTACTATAAAGTAAATTAAGTACCTTTATACCTAATAAATCCTTTATTATTAGTTAAAAGTTTATTAATAGTTTATTAGTTATTAGCTAATATTAGGTATTATATAGAATTAGCTTATAGCTTTATAGATTAGAATAAAGAAAATACTTTAAAGAAAGTAAAATAAAAAGTAAAAAAGTAATAAAAAAGCTATTATAAAGAATCTTTATAAAAAAATACCTATAAAAAGATAGCCCTTAGCATTTAGCTTAATATTATTAACTTATTAAATATTATTATATAAATAATAATTACTAAATATAATATATATCTTTTAATTACTTTATAAGTTTATAGCTAATTATAGGCTAAATAATAGTAAAAGAAAAAAAAGGTAAGATATTTATAAGGAAAATAGCTATATAGAAAATTATAATATTTATATATATTTACTATATAACCTTAGTTAATACTTTTAAGTAAATAAATAATAATAATAATACTAATAAAAAGTAAGCTTATTAGATAATTATTAGTATTTTAATAGTATTTAGTAATTAAGTAAAGGGAAGATTAGAGAAAAGGAAGAAAAAAAAAAAAAAAAAAAAAAAAAAAAACCTAAAAAAAGATATTAGCTAGCTTTTTAATTACTTTTTTTTCTTTAGGTCCTTATTTTAATATTTACTTATAATTTACTATATTTTTACTATAAAGTTATTATAATCTTTTTAATATTATAACTAAAAATAAGTAAAAAGTAAGTAAAGAGTAAATAAGGAATAGATAAAAAGTAAGTAAAGAGTAGGTAAAAAGTAAGTAAGAAAAGGGTAAAAAGTAGGTAAGGAAAAGGTAAGGAAAAAGAAAAAAGGTAAAAAAGTAAATAATAAGCTAAGTAAGTAAAAAGTAGGTAAGAAATAGGTAAAAAATAGGTAAAGAGTAGGTAAAAAGTAAGTAAGAAAAGGGTAAAGAAAAAGAAAAAAAGTAAAAAAGTAAATAATAGGCTAAGTAGGTAAGAAGTAGGTAAGGAAAGGGTAAAGAAAAGGTAAGGAGTAGGTAAAGAGTAGGTAAGGAAAGGGTAAGAAATAGGTAAAGAGTAGGTAAGGAGTAGGTAAAAAGAGGGTAAAAAGGTAAGTAAGTAAATAATAGGCTAAGTAAATAAAGAATTAGTAAAGAATTAGTAAAAAAGTAATAAAAAATAAAAAGAAAGTAAATAAAAAAAATAATTAGATTATATTAAAATAAAAAATAAACTTACTTATTTAAGTAAAAAAAAAATAAAATAATTACTAATATATAAAAAATAAGAGATTATAAAGTAAGAGTATTAAAAATTTTATTTAAAAAGGGCTATTAAATAAAAGAATTATTAAAAAAATATAAAAAAAAAAAAGAAAATAAAATCTTAATAGCTAAGGCTATAAAGGCTAAGTAAGTAAAAGGTAAGGTATAGTTAAATTAAATAGGCTATAAGATAAAGGTTAATAAAGTATAAGGAAAGAGAGAAAAAGTAGCTATTAATTTATATATTAAATATAAAAAAAAAAAAAAGAAAAAAGAAAAAAGAAAATAAAATATATAAAGAAAGCTAAGTCTTATATAGTAAATATATATTATTATAAATATAGGCTAAGGTAAAGGAAGGCTATAATTAATATTAGATATAGTTAATATTAGATATAGTTAATATTAGATATAGTTAATATTAAATATAGCTAATATTAGATATAGTTAATATTAAATATAGCTAATATTAAATATAGTTAATATTAAATATAGCTAATATTAAATATAGTTAATATTAAATATAGTTAAAAACTATTATAATTAATAATTACTATTATTACTAATATAAGAATATAAGTAAAGTAAATAAATAGATAGATAAATAGCTAGGTAAGCTAGCTTATTTATAGCTAGGTAAGGGATAAGCTTAGGCTAGCTATTTAATTATTAGACTTATTTAATTTATTTAATTTATTTAAAATATTAGTATTAAAGGAAATAATAATAATATTAGAGATAATAATAATAATAGTAAATATAATAATATAAAAGGCTAATAATAAAGAGAATATTAAAAGAGCTAAAAAGGTAGGTAAGGTAAGGTAATAGGTTTTTAATTTTATAAGGTAATAAATACTTAAGGATAACTTTTAATTAGCTTTAAAAGTAAAGATTATTATATTAGTTTAAAAGTAAGTATAAGATATTAAGGTAATATTAGATTAAGTTATAGTATATATTATAAGAGAAAAGTAATTAGCTATAAAAAGAAAAAAAAAAGATATAACTAAAAGAGTATAATAAATAATAATAGATATAAAAAGTTAGGTTATATATTAGATAATATAGCCTAAAGCTAGTAAAGCTAGGACTAAACTTAGGCTAGTTTTTTTTTTATAATAAAACTTTAAATTAAAGCTAGTTATATTTAGCCTTAAGGTTATTAATTCTTTATTAAATAGATATAAATATAAATAATATAATAAAAAAGAGAGACTTAATTAGAATATTAGTAAGAGATATAGTAGATAATAGGGATAATAATTATATATAGGTATATATATATAAGGATAGGCTAGGGCTAGATTTTTAGATAAGGAAAAAAAAAAATAAAAGTATTAGATAGTAAATTAAAAAAAAAATAAAAGTATTAGATAGTAAATTAAAAAAAAAAATAAAAGTATTAAATAGTAAATTAAATATAAAGAAAAATAGAAAAAAATATAAAAAAGGGAAAAAGAAAAAAAGAAAATAAATAGCTAATAAAGGAGTTTATTATAATAAAAGGATAGGGCTAAAGGTATAATATATTATAGGCTTAGCTTTAGGGGAAGTATAGATAGTTTACTTAATATAAGCTATTATAATAAAGCTTAATTATATTATTATTTTTCTTTTCTTTTAATTAATTATAGCTTATTATATAAAGAAAAAGCTATTAATAAAAAGGGATAAAATTAACTATTATTATTTAATATAATTTATAAATAATAATAAGATTAGGTAAAGGTATATAAAAAAAAAAAAAAAAAAATAAACTAACCTAAAAAGATAAAAGGTTAATATTAGGATTATAAATTAACTTAGGAAAAGAGCTTTAATAAGGACTTAATTAAAATAAATAATATTAAAAGAAAAAAGAAAAAGGGAAAAAGAAAGGATTAATAAGATAATAAAGGTAAGGGTAAGAAAGCTATAAAGGTTAGTAAGGTTAGGTAAAGTATAAGAAAATTAATTAATATATAGAAAAAATATAAAAATATATATATAATATATTTAAAGTATAGAATAAGGTAAGGTAGGTCTATATAAAAAAGAAATATATTAATAAAATAAGGTTAGTTTAAAGAGAAGCCTTAAAGTAAAGAGTATATATTATAATAAATAAGATATATAAGTAAAGGTATAATATAATAAAAGCTTTTAAAATAATAAATAGATAGGTATAAAAAAGGAGAATATAGCTTTATACTTTATATAAATATAGTTTAATATTATATTAAGGTATAGCTTTAAGGTATTAAAATAAAAATAAGGGTTATAAAGTAAAAGAGAGAGAATATATAATTAAAGGTATAATATAAAGTAATATAAAAGCTTTTAAAGTAATAAAAGGTAATAAATATAAAAAAGGAAAATATAGCTATATACTTTATATAAAAAAAAGTTAATATTATATTAGTATATAGCTTAAGGTAAAAGATAAAAAAAGAGGTAAGTAGGTATTAAGGTATAGAGTAATAATACTTATAATAATAAAGGAAAGCTTTAAAAGTATATATTAAG
>NQYQ01000106.1:0-17768 GCA_003055925.1 Escovopsis sp. Ae720
GAGTAGAAGTGAACGTCTGAGGCGCTGCTTCCCTGGTTGTAGTTGCCGACTTTGAAGTAACTCGGGGGGGCGTCAAGCTGGTAGGTGCTAAGGACTTGGGGTGCACCTCCGTTGATGCTCACGCTCAAGACGTTGTTGGAGTAGCTGATGGTGTATGAGAATGGCTGTCCAACGGGGACATTGCCGACAGGGGTGAGGATCTCGTTGCCACCAGAACGGGTCTGCTCAACACCCATAGACATGTCGCCTTTGCTGTTATAATACAACTCTGCAACTGGCTTAGAGCTGACGCTGTCGTCGATGTGGATCTGCCCGATAACAGTGCCGGCGCCGGAGTTGTCGGGCGTAGGAACGGCCAGCGAGACCGTCAGCTGGTTGTTGGCGGCATTCGGGTCCCAAGAGTTCGGGCTTGTCTCGCGGAGCTCCGTGCGGCAGTGAAGACTGTTAGGAGTGGTGACGCAGTTCGCGCTAGAGGGAGATCCTGGCACTTTCATGACCAATGCTCCATCACCGCTCTCGGTGAAGAAGTATTGGTGGGCTTCGTCCTGGTACCCGGTGCAGCCCTGCAGCTGGGAAGCGGGAATCGTGGTCGGGCTACCCGGGTTGCCAATTGGGAGCTGAAGCGACCACTTGCTGAGATCGAAGTTGCCGCCAGGAGCGCAGGATGGGTTCATCGCCGTGACTGCACCGAGGAGGCTAGCAGAAGCAAGGAGGAATCTGGAAGGGGCCATGGTGTGAAGAAGGAGAGAGTGGAGAGAAGAAAGTGTGCGGTTGGCGGGAAGGTGCTTAGAGGATGTGATGTGTTGGTGTTGGTGTTGGTCTGGATGTCTTGTTCAATCTGGATGAGGATTTCAGGAAAGTGAAGACGAGTGGCCATCTCTTATACTCGCGAACACCCACTATTCTCGGCTGTCTTGATCTTGACTTATTAACAACCTTCCCGCGACAGCGAGGCTATGAAAGAGCGTGGCGGGCAAAGATCCTGGCGGTAAAAATATTGAGGGATAGAAGCCACCTCCCTAAAGGAGGCGATGTCAAGTATGGGGTGCATGCGATCCCAGGTCAAGTGACAGACGGCCGATATACGGCTGGAATTGACGCCGTTTCAGCGCGCGCGATAGAAATTGATGCCAAGATAATAAGATAGAGATTCATACAGGCGGTCAGGCTAGGCGCATGCTTGCGACAATGATGAGAATACTTGGTTTAATTTGTAAATAAGACTAGACGCAGAGCATCTACGCGTACTCCGTGTGATCCCCCTTTTCCCTTCTTCACGAATAATCAAGGAACTGGAAGATATATGTAGTAAACTCTTAAGCAAGCGCATTTGTCTTCTATGTAGGAAGACGGCGGAAGCTGTCTAGAGAACTGCCACTTGGTATACATTATAGATTAATTGATCCGTCCTAGCAAGACATTGATCATCTGCAGCACCTCTCGCGCTTGTCTTCAGACCTCCCGAACTTAGCCTAACCCTGGCGACAAGGAGAATTTCTCCTGCTAAAGCAGGAAATGTTCCGGGAGCATATCTGTAGAGGCGGGGAAAGAATACAAGGTACTCCGTACTGCTTACTACTATATACCTTCTTAATCTAGAAAGGTATGAACTCTTGTCGGTCGAAACCGCTGGAAGGTCATGGAGCCGTCGAGGCCGCCTCCCGCGAGGATAAGTAAATACGCTGAGGTACGCAGCCGGGACCTACAGAGGCTGCGAATCAGGTCAATCAGATGTATCTTATGTGATATAAAATCCCCAGCCCCGATTAGATAGACGATGACAAGATAAGCACAATATAGCGATCCCTACATAATACTAATAGTTATAAGCCTATAAGGATAACCTTATAGGAAATACCTATAACTTCTCTAACTTTATTACTATTATCTTAATCTTATAAATAAAGCTATTACTATCTCTTTTTTATTAAATAATAAATTAATTCTATTAAAAAATAAATAAATACTTATTTATATAAAAGGCTAAAGATATCTAAGAGTTAGATTTCTCTTTTAAAAATAAAAACCTATAACTAATAATAAAAAATAATATTAAAAGCCTTTATTTATATTAAGGAAAGTAAATTTAAAAATAAAACTACTTTTATAACCTTTTAAGATTAATTTAAAAATAAACCTAATATTATTAATTTATTATAAAAAAGATCTTTTTTATAAAAAGAAATATATAAATAATAATAATAATAATAAAATAATTATTATTATTTTAATTAATAATATATTAATAATTATATACTTTATTTAGCTAATTATTAAACCTTTACCTTATCTTTTTATTTTATTTAACTTATTAAATTTTAAATTAAATAAAAATTTAAATTATTATAGCTAGGAAAAGATAATTTAAATAATCTCTTTTAGCTAGATTATATTATTATTTTAATTATTAAGTACTACTTTTTAATCCTTTTTAATTTCTTTTTAATATAAATATAATTAAAGCTTTAATACTTTTAAAGCTAAAAGGTAAGGCTAAGTAGTTTAGCTAGATCTATATAATTAGAGAATTTATAAAGCTTTATAAAATATAAATATATATTAATCTAGATAATCTTATAAACCTTAAGTTAAGAGATTAGCTAAAATAATTAAGAAAGCTAAATTTATAAACCTATTTAAAAAAAGAGATTATTTAATATTAAATTTAGATCTACTTAAGGTAAATATTAAAGTATATAAAAAAGAATTTAATCTTTAGTTTTATTAAATAAAGATTATTAAAAAGGTTTAAAAAGTTAAAAATATAAAATATTAAATAAACCTAATAAAGTAAAGAGATAATAAAATATAATTTAAAAGAAACTTTACTTTTTTTAATAATATTAGTATAGCTATTAAGGTATTAATATTAGTATAATTCTAAGAATAAGAAGATATTATATATAATATTAACTTTTTTATTAAAAAACTTAAAGAAAGAATTACTTTATTAGTAAATTATAATTAAAATTAAATAACTAAAAAGTTTTAAAAATATATAAGAATTAAAGAAAGTTATAATTAGTTAGTATAATTAATATAATTTAAAACCTATTAAGATAAATATTAATAATATAATATTATTATAATTAATAAAAAGATTATTATTAATATTTTCTTTTAATTTATTAAACTATTCTTTTTTATTTAAAATAAAAAAATAAATAATAAGTTAATTAAAAATAACTAGAAGATAATGCCTTTAATAATAGGGAATATTATAAAAGATTTCTAGCTTTATGTCGCCAGATAACGTTAAGTTAATATTAACGACAAAGACCTGATAGTGATGCCCTCTATAACAGGAGGTCAAAGAGCTCCTAAATGCGCGCGTTTACTTTCTATAAGGGGATGTTCGCTGCCTGCGGCATATACAAAGGGCCAAGTGAAGCGCTGTAAAGACTAGGTTAAAGACGCGTGGCAGAGAGCGGCAGAGATGCGGGTATATAGGTAGGTATAAGGTATAAGGTATAATAATCGCTAGCCTTCCCCTATGTTAGGGGTCAAGGTGGCCGGAACGGCCGGATCGGCCGGAACGGCCGGATCAAGGTCAGGCTTGGGATAAAAGCCGCGTACGGCCTAGCCTGTTAGGGAGGGCTAAGGGATCAATTTCGTTATCTGTAATACCTACGTTTAAATTAGCTATAAGATCTCTGCGTATTACCTTCGCTATAGCTTTAAGATCTCTTTATAATGCCTTTAACCTTGCACTTTCTACTAACCTTTACTTAGCCTATAAAACCCTAATATATTGATCCTTTCCTCTAATCTCTTGCTAATACTAAGTTAGGCTGACTGTTAGTTGTAGGGAGTGTGTGCTGTTAAGGTATTTTTTAACTGACTGCGAATTCGTAGTAATCTTGTAATAACCTTGTAGCCTTCTTGCGGTCTCCTTATAATTATCTTGTAGCCTTTTTGTAGTTTTCTTGCGGTCTTCTTGTAATTGTCTTGTAACCTTGATATCTGATTGACTGTGTTGTCTTGAGGGCTTTGTCTTTTGTACCCTTTTCGTAGTGTTTTTGTAGTGTTCTTGCGGTTTCCTTGCAGTTGTCTTGACCCTGATGTCTGTTAACTGTATTGTCTTGAGGGTCTTGTCTCTTGCAGTGTTATTGTAACTATCTTGTAGTTATCTTGCAGCTATGCTGCCTTATATAGAAGATAAAAGAAGAGAAACTAAGGAATAACTTCCTAGGGGTATCTTAACCTTTTATTCTTGCCCTTGCTATAACCTTGTAGCTAGCTTGCGGGCTTAATTGATCTGTTCTGTTGACTCTGCCTTAATTAACTCTTATTAGTACTGCTAACTGCGTCTTATACGCACTGCTATATATATTAACTTATAGGTTTTTTACAGGTTCCTTGCTGCTATTACCGCTTAAGGCTTAAGAAGTAAAGATAATAAAGTTAAGGGTATTATAAATATATACTATTATGGAAGTTAGACTATGCAACTAAGGGTATAAGAGGGTAAGGAAAGGACCTTATCTGCTTTATTATAGGATATTTATAATAGGTATATATAGGTTATGCCTGTTATTACTCCCTGCCTATAGGCTAGGCTATCTTAGAAAAGAAGTCTGCTTTTAGTAAAGATCCTAAGGCTAAGCTATATAAGATATTAAAGGAAGATGCTGTAATATTACTAGTATGCTACTGTAAGATAGGAAGGTCCTTTATGCAAAAGCAATGCTATAGATAGTAAAGCTTTATACGAGCTTTATATAAGCTATAAGCTATATAGGAGCTATAAGCTATATAAGGTATAAGCTATAAGCTGTGTATAAGCTGTGAGCTGTGTATAAGCTGTGTGCAAGCTTTATAAGAGAATAAGAAGATGTATCTGGCCGCTACTATTATAGATGGGTAAGCTAAAGAGCCTTCTAAAAAGACTGTGTTACTACTGCTATGTATAAAGACGTTGTGATATCCTGGTGATGCTGTTATAAGCTAAGGATAAATTTAATACGAACTAGGTTGCGCTGCTGTTATAGATGAGATAAAAGAGCTTATAAGGGCATTGTAATATTCTAGTAATACTGTTATGAGCTAAGGATAAATTTAATGCGAACTGGGTTACGCTGCTGTTATAGACGAGATAAAAGAGCCTACGAGGGCATTGCGATATCCTAGTAATACTATTGTGTTAAAGTTAAGGATAAATTCGATGCGAACTATGTTGCCGCTGCTGTTGTAGATAAAGAGCCTATGAGGGTAAAATTTTTTCTCTCCTTTGCGACTTCTCGCGACCTTGCGGGCCCTTTATAGCTTCCTTATGAGCTTGGAAGCTGCTTTAAGCCCTTTTAATTGCTTAAAGCTGTGTGTATTGTTTTTTTTTTTAAGTTAAAGAGAAGCTAAAGGGAAGTTAAAGAGAAGCTAAAGGGAAGTTAAAGAGAAGCTAAAGGAAGGAACGAAGCTGTGTAGACCTCTGTTATAAAGTTAAAGAAAGGAAGCTATAGACCTCTATTATGAAGTTAAAGGAAGGAAGCTATAGACCTATACTAAGAGATTTGCGAGTTCCTAGTAAGATCCCTTTAAGCCTTATTTAAAGCCTTTCCTTAGGAAGGGAGGGAAGGGGGGCCTATAGTTAGCCTTAGGTTAGGGCTATGAAAGGGGGGCTTTATATAGCCTTAGGATATGGCTACTATAGGGGGGTTGCCTTATTAGGGGTTAAGGTAGCTAGAATAGCTAGATTAGCCAGAATGGCTAGATTAAGGTCAGGCTTAGGATAAAAGCTATATATAGCCTAGCCTATTAGGGAGGGCTAAGGGATTAATTTCATTATCTATAATATCTACGTTTAAATTAGCTATAAGATCTCTATATACTACCTTCGCTATAGCTTTAAGATCTCTTCGTGATACCTTCGACCTTGCACTTCCTACTAACCTTCACTCGGCCCGCAAAACCCTGACACCCTAGAGGTCTAGCTAGCTAAGGCTTATATAAGGCACCTTCTTTCTCTATAAGTTATATATAAAGCTATATACTTAAATATATATTTCCTTCTTTCTTTATAAAGGCACTCTTTTTCTAAATAACTTATAATAATATCTCCTTTCTTTATAAGTTATATATAAAGCTATATATTTTTATATATACTTTCTCTTTTCTTTATAAAGGTACCTTTAATAGCTTATAATAAAGTACTATTAAGAAAAGCATATATAGTATAAAGGCATAAACCTAAAGATTATATAATTCTTTAGGTATATTAATAAGGCTAGACTTATATTTAAGTAACTAGAACTTTTCTATATATTTAATTTAGATTAATTTAACCCTTAAAATTATTATAATTTAATTTACTTTAATTTTATTATTTTTAATTAACTATTATATATTATAGTAGTTATAGGCTTATTATAACACCGCACGCCAGATAGGTACGTGGTCACGTGAGGCTAAGTCATCTAGCCTAGGTATATCTATAGCTTAGGTTATGCTACTTAAACTTATATAATCTAAGCCTTAGTCTTATTATAATACTTACTATAAGGTAACTTGCGAATTAAGTACGATTTAGTGTAATATAACTTACCTAATGATTTATATTCTTTAAGGTGTTTTATACTTATATAGTTTAAATTAAATTAATAACTTTTACTAAGTATTTTATAAAATTATACTTTTATTTTTTTTTCTTTTATTTAAGAAAAATATCTTTTTACCTTACCTAATATATCTTAAATCTTAAGCTTAAAACTTTTAAAGATTAGTTTTATTAAACTAAGATTTTAAAGGCTTTTACTAAGGTATAAGGGATTTAGTTATATATTAATTTCTTTAGCTTATATTAGAGACTAGGTAAGAAGGAGAGTGATAGGGTATAATATAAAGTTAAAGGTAGTTTATAAAAAGGTTATAGTAAGTATTATTAAAAGATATTATAATAAAGATTAGGTTAGTTAAAGGTAAGGGTATATATAATAAAATATTAATCTTTAGCCTTTTCTTTAAATCTTTAAAAAATTACTTTTATATATAGTTTATTATTCCTTTATAAAATATTTAATATTAGTTTAATATTAAACTATTAAGTTTATATTTCTAATATTTAATTACTTAATAAAATACCTTTTTATTAATAATCTTATTTTTAAAGTTAATATTTAAATAAATAGCTTAATATTATTAACTTATCTCTTAATATAATCCTAATAACTTTATATTATAATTAGTATTATTTTAATTTTATATTATAGTTTTTTTAATTTTTTTTTAATATAATTAAATACCTTTATATTTCTTTTACTTAAGCTATATTTATATTACTAAGCTTAAGTTATTTTTTTTATTTAAAAAATATTTATTTTTTTATTTTTTATTTTTTTTATTTTCTTTTTTTTTATTTTTTTTATTATTTTACTAGCCTATAATAATAATTTTATTACTTTTTTTATAAGTTTTTTCCCTTTTTACTTAATACTTATAGCTTTTACTAATTTTTATAAATTATTTATAATCCTTTTCTTAACTTATTTATTATTTTTTATAATACCTTTAAAAGCCTTTAAAAAAAAGTAAATTATAAAGGTAAATTAAACTATTATTATTATAAGAGTTATATAGCTCTAAGACTTTAACTAGCGATATCTTTGGTAATAGAGGTTATATATAAAAAAAAGTGGTACCACTAGAAAGCCAAGAACAAGGGCTATATAGTAGTATAACTATTATTATAATCAGGTTATTATAAAAGGAGATATTAAGGAGTATTATAGTCTTATAATAAATAGCTATAAAGAGAAATAAATAGATTAAATAAAAAGATATTACTAAGTAAATAATATTAGTAAAAAGGTCTTATAAAGAGGATTCTAATAATATATCTTTTATAATAATTAGAAAGATAATAAAGGAGTTAAAAAGGAAAGAGATCTTAAGAGGGGCAGGAAGGGGTTCTTATACCTAGAACTATACCTTTTTATTAAATACTAGAGCTAAGTAATATCTTTATAGTAAATATATAAAAAGTCTACCTTTTACTAGTTATATCCGCAGCTCCTATATTTTCTTTAGAAAGGTATAGGATAAGGGGTCCTAGCCTAGAGCTAGCCTAGGATTAGCTCTAGACTTCTCTAGTACCTTAGCCTAGTCTTATACTAGTTACCCTAAAGCCTTATAGCTATATTATACCCTTTTTAGAAGTTAGAGGGTATATATATATATCTTTATACCTTTAACTAGGGTTAGGGTTATATAAGTAAAAAGTAAAATATAAATACCTTTTTCTAATATTATAATTTTATAAGGGTATAAATATATTATAATAATCTCTAAATTTTACTCTTTCTAGCTATATAGAATATATATGTATAGGGTAGCTAGTTATAGAGATATAAAGGAGTGTTTATATAATCCTAAAGGATTATATACTTATAATTATTATATATATTATTATAATAATTATAGCTATAATTATTAATAATATATTCTTTATACTCTTTTAAAAACCTAATAATATACCTTTTTATAATTTACTATTAACTTTTAATACTTTTAATAAATTTAATTTTTTTAAGCCTAATATTATTAATAATAATAATACTATACTTTTAAAAAGTACTAAGTTATATACCTTTCTTTTTTTTCAAAAAAGTTTAAAGCTAATTTATAATTAGCTATTATATTTTTTATTATTATTATCTTTTTTATTATATTATATAAAATCTAACCTTAAATAATCTTTTATTATTTTATATTTATAATCTAAATATAATTAGCTTTTAATTATAAAGGTCCTTTATTAACCTTTTACTTTAAGCTAAAGTTTAAAATATATTTATTATATAAATAATAATAAGTCTTATAATCTATATATTAGCTTTTTTTATAAAAATATATTATAGCTTTAGCCTTTATAAAATAAAAATAAGCCTTAGCTAATAAATCCTTTATTACTTTATTAAAAGTTTAAAAGCTAATCTTAGTTTAAAACCTTATTTATATTTATTAAGTTTATTATAATAAAGGCTTAATATATATTACTTAATTTAAAAAATTAAATAAATATATTATTTATTATTATAATATTATATAAAAGGCCTTAATAATTACTTAAATTAATAATATAAACTTCTTTAATTACTTAGCTAAGGTTAAAGTAATTAAATATAATATAAGTTTATTATAAGTTTAATATTATTTTATTATTATTATTAATATCTTTATAAGTAAATATTAAGGCCTTTAATATTAAATTAAGTTTTAAAAATAAAAATAAGAAATAGTTTAGTGCCTTTACTTACCTATATAGATTCTCTTCCTTTTTCTTATACTAATAATTTTATAAATAAATATAAAAATATTAGCTATTAAAATAACTAAACTTTATAGTAAGTATACTAAGGTTTTATAATCTTTTTTTATTTATTTATAGTAAAGGAATAATAATAAAAAAAATATTATTATAGTTTTTCTTTTATATTTTATATAAAACTATAGTCTATTAGGGTTATAAAAAGGTTAACTATTATTATTCTATAGGTTATAATTAATAAACTTACTTTTACTTTTCCTTTTTTTTATTTCTTTTTTTTTTTAGGTTCTTTTTTTTTAGCTTCTTATTAGTACCTTAATATATTTATTCTTTAAAAGCGCTACTTTATAGTCCTTTATTAGGTTAATTATTATAAAATTATTCTTTATATATTAAAAGTTATTATTATTTAGATAATCCTTTTTGTTAAGAAAGGGGTAACTTTCTGGCAACAGGCTAATCTAGAAGATTCTAGCCTCTTAGCCTAGCCTAGGCCTAATAGGGTAAAATAAGGGATAAAATAGGGATAAAAGAAGGTAAAAGTGAGAAATAGCTGTATTTTATCCCTAAGGCCCTATAGGGTAGCTATAGGGCCTCTAGCTAAGTCTAAGGAGAAGAGAAATCTAGGAAAACAGAGGGGGTAAAGGGCCCTTATATAGCCCTAAGGGCCCCCCTACCCCTATAGGGTATAGGCCCTTAGGCCCTGTTTTCCTCCCCCTAATTGGCTGATCTAGCTACGCCATACTCGCTGTGGCTGACGCCACATCCGCTGTGGCTGACGCCACTTTCCTATGTTCAACACTTTTATTTAATAAAGTACTAATACTATTAGCCTTTATATTTATATCCTAATATTTACTTAATTTTAAATATCTTATTTATAAAAAAAAGATAATCTATTAGCTCTATTAATTTACCTTTATAGTTATAAAATAGTTTAAGGTTTATAATATTAAATATATTATAAATCTTAACTAATAATAGAAAATAAAGCTAAAAAGCTAGGCTATTTATACCTATTTAATATTTAATTTATTATAATCTAATATACTTCTATATAAGCTTTTTATTAGGTTATTAAAGGTTTAGGTAATTTATTAAAATTAGAACCTAATTATTAACCTTAAGGTTAGATTTCTCTTTTTTCCTATTATACTATTTTTAATATCCTTTTTTAGCTTTTTTTATAAAGGTTATTATAACTTTATAAATAGCTTTTATTTCTTTTACTTAAGTTTTAATATCTTTAAATAATATAGCTTACTTTAGTATTTTTTTTAGTAATTAAGGTTAGATTTTTAAAAATAAATATACTAATAATTTACTAATAGCTAAATATATAGTATTATTATATATAAACTATACTATTATAAGATTATTTACCTAATTAATTTAATCCTTTATATAAAAGGTTTAAAGGTAGTATTTAATTAGTTAGTTTTATTATTTTATTTAGCTATTAGTTTATAAATAAAAAGTAATATTAAGTTACTATTTAATTAAAAGGAAATAATAAAATCTTTATTAAAACTAACTTATAAAAATAAAACCTTTATTTATTATAATCCTAATAAAGATTTTAAAAAACTTAAATATATTATTAAAAAAAAGATTTATTAAACTATTATTAGTAATTTACTTATAAGTTAAAATATAAAAAGTATATTAAATATATTAGTTAATAATTATTATAATTAAATTATAAATATAATATTAGCCTTTTATCTTTAAAAAGTTAATAATAAAATCTATAAAGATTTTTTCTTAGGACTTTACTAAGATTAGTAATACTATTAACTTATTATAAGGTTAATAATATTTTAGCTTTATAAGCTAATACTTTATATATATAATAATATATTTCTTAATATCTCTTTTTAAGCTATATTAGTAATATAACCTTATAATCTTTATAAATATATAGCTAACTTTTTAATATTTACTTATAAGGTTATTATAAAATAATATTAGGATTTTAAATCTTATTATAAGGGAAATATAAATCTTTTTTTAAAAATAAAAAAGCTAATCTTAGCCTTTAACTTAACTTTAAATTCCTTTTATATTATCTTTTACTTTTTATAAGTATATAATCCTTTAGGATTATATAAACACTCCTTTATATCTCTATAACTAGCTACCCTATATATATATATCCTATATAGCTAAAAAGAGTAAAATTTAGAGATTATTATAATATATTTATACCTTTATAAAACTATAATATTAGAAGGAGTTATTTATATTTTACCTTTTACTTATATAACCTTAACCCTAGTTAAGGGTATAAAGATATATATATACCCTCTAACTTCTAAAAAGGGTATAGTATAGCTATAAGGCTCTAAGGTAATTAGTATAGGGCTAGGCTAAGGTACTAGAGAAGTCTAGAGCTAGTCCTAGGCTAGCTCTAGGCTAGGACCCCTAGTCCTATATCTTCCTAAAAAAAACATAGGAGCTATAGATATAACTAGCAGAAGGTAGACTTTCTATATATTTATTATAGGGATATTACTTAGCCTTAGTATTTAATAAAGAGGTATAGTTCTAGGTATAAGAACCCCTTTTTGCCTTTCCTAAGATCTCTTTCCTTTTTAACTCCTTTATTATCTTTTTAATTACTATAAAAGATATACTATTAGAATCTTCTTTATAAGACCTTTCTACTAGTATTATTTACTTAGTAATATCTTTTTATTTAATTTATTTATTTCTCTTTATAGCTATTTATTATAAGACTATAATACTCCTTAATATCTCCTTTTATAATAACCTAATTATAATAAGAGTTATATTACTATATAGCCCTTATTCTTAGCTTTCTAGTAGTACCACTTTTATCTATATTTAACCTCTATTACTAAAGATATCGCTAGTTAAAGTCTTAAAGCTATATAACTCTTATAGGTTATAAGCCTATATAGATATATAGATTAACCTTTTACTATACTATTATAGAAATATAATATATAAATATAATATATAAATATAAATATAATATAAAGATATATATAAATATAATATATAAATATAAATATAATATAAGGATATATATAAATATAATATATAAACATAATTAACCTTATAAATAAAAAGTTATATATATAAAAACCTATATCTTCTTTTAATAAGAAAATAAAAAGTTCTTTATATTATATAAAATAATCTTATAAAAATAGCTTCTAAGGATATTCTTTCTAAGTTAGAAGGTAATAGCAATTACCTTATATAGGCTCTTTATATAGAAAGCTATATAAAAAAAGAAAATCTTAGTAGTCCCTTAGAAAAGGAAATAAACCCTAAGAATAAGAAAACCTTAGGCATTATTAGAATATATTTAAAGAATAGTTCTTTTATATAGACTAAAAATATATAAAGTGCTAAACTACTTTAAAAAGCTTTAAAAGAGCTTTATAATATAAAAGGTTTTACTTCTAACTTTCTTCTAATTTAAGACTTATTTAATACTTCCTTAGATAAATCTTTAAATATAGAAAGCTATTTTAATAAGATAAAAATATTATATATAGAATTAGATTCTAAGGAAATCTATATTTCTAAGATAGTTATTATTACCTAGGTTTTAAATAACTTAGATAATAACTATATAAATTTTATTAGCTCTATTACACAGAGCCTATAAAATAACCTAAAAAGCTATACTTTATAAAAGCTTATAGCAGCCTTATTAGATAAATCTAGAAGGTTTAAATCTAATAAAGATACCCTATATAATAGTATAGGGTATAAGGGTAAAAAACCCTAGAAAAAGATAAAAAAGGCTAATAACTATAATTATTATAAGTTAAAAGGCTACTAGGATAAAAACTGCTATTTTTTACACCCTAATAAGGCTCTAAAAAGCTTTATTTAGAAGTCTAAGCCTAATAAGGTTATAAAGACTTATAAAAAAAAAGAAAAAAAAGAAAAAGAAAAGGATAAAATAACTATAGTTATATAAAGTCCTACCTTTTCTAAATCTAATAAAATAGATTCTAACGAAAAAACCACTAATCAGCCTTATAGAGGTACCTCTAATAATCCTATAGATTATAAAGACCTTATAGTAAAAATCCCCTATAATTATATTATAAAAGAAATAAAAAATAATAATAATATAGAAACTATAAAAAACCCTACTCTTTTACACCTATATAATAAGGTTATATTCTTTATTTATAATATAGGTGCTATAAAGCATATAGTAGCTAATAAAGACCTCCTTATTAACTATAGAAAAATATAGAAAAAGGTATATTAGGGAAATGCTTCTTCTATTTTAGTAGAAGGTTATAGAGATCTTATATTTAGATTCTATAAAAGTTCTGATTTTTATATATTAAAAGATTATTATTATATACCTAAACTAGGAGTTAATATTCTAAGTTATTCTTCCTTTAAAAATAATATAGAATGCTATATAAAAAATAATAAAGTCTTTTTTACTAAGGATAAAAAGACTATAGTTATAGGGAAAGAAAAAGAAGGTTTATATTATATACCTATTATTTCTATAGAAAATATAAATAAACCTATAAAACTATTATAATTAGATAATAAAAACTATATAAACCTATAGCTATAGCACCTATAGTTAGGATATATAAACTATATTTCTTTTATAAAATATATAAAGAAATCCTTTATAGATAATTCTAAATATAAAATAGATAAAAAGGATATAAAGAAAATAAAGAATTATAAATTTTATATAAAAGAAAAATTAATAAATAAGGTTAATAAAAGTCCTAGTTAAAAGACCTATAGCTATTTAGAAAAGGTTTATTTTAATACCTAGGGACCTATATCTATACCTATATATAATAACTATAATAGCTATATAGCCTTTATAGATAAAGCTATAAAATACCTATATATATACCTTATTAGAAATAAAAAGGAAGCTTTATCTAAATTTAAGGAATATAAAGCCTTAGTAAAAAATAACTCTTTAAATATAAGGATAAAAGAGGTTTTTTTAAATAATATAAAAGAATATATATTTTCTATAAAGCCTTATTATATAGAATAAGGGATAACTTATATAAATAGCCCTCCCTATATACTAGAACCTAATAGTACTATAAAAAGGATAAATAGGACTATCCTTAATAAGGTTAGAGCTATTCTATTTATAATAAATCTCTTTAATTATTTATAGGGAAAAGCTATAGAAGCTGCTATATATATATATAATAGAACCCTATATAAAAATCTAGATTTTAAAAGCTCTATAAAAGCTAGGGATAATAAAATTATACCTATAATAGATCTAGAAAATATAAAGATTTTTAGCTCTATTATATATTATAAGAATAAAGTACCTAATAATAAATTAAATATAAAGGCTTATAAAGGTATTATTATAGAATATTTAGATAATAACTATAAAATCTAGGATTTTATAAAAAGAAAGGTTATTATTTTTAAAGATATTATTATTCTAGAAAATAAGATATTAGAAAGTCTAGAAAATAAGGAAGATATAAATTATAATATACTTCCTAGCCTTAATAAAATCTCTATAGAAGATTTATAAAATATAAAAGAAAATAATACTACTATAGCAAATAAGCTTTCTATAAAAGATAACTATAAGATAAAAATAGTTATTAAAATACCTAAAAAGTTAGAAGCTTATATAAAGGAATTTAAAGGGATAGATAATATATATACTATATTAAAAAGCCTAAATAAAGATATACCTATAACCCCTATTAAATATAAAAATGCTATAGAAAGTATAGATAAAGATAAATAGTATAAGTTTATAAAAGAAGAAATAGACGAATTACTATATTAATAGACTTAGTTTATTATATACCTTCTTAAAGATAGGGAACCTTTAGAGGGCTATTAGGTCTATACTATAAAGGATCTAATTATAAAATTAGATAACCCTAACCCTTTTTTAAATTAAGAAAATAAAAACCCTAATAAGTATAGATATAAATCTAGGTAGGTAGTATAAGGGTTTAACTAAATTTAAGGTTTTAATTTTATAGATATATATACTATTATAGCAAGACCTAAATCTATAAGACTATTACTTATAATAGCTGCTTTAAAAGGCTATATTATTAAGCAATATAATATAAAAAACGCTTTTATATATGCCTTTATAGATAAAGAAATCTATATAAAAATTCCTAAAGGATTTAAAAGCTATATTATAGATACCTATAATAAGCAGAATAATATAGAATTCCTATATAATAAAGAAAATACTATAAAAAAGGGATATAAGAACTATAATAAAATAGTCTTAAAGCTAAATAAAGCTTTATATAGCCTAAAGTAAAGTTCTAAGCTTTAGTATAACTTCCTTTTTAAAATATTATAAAACCTTAGATTTATTATAAATCCTTATAACTAAGGGGTTTTTATATATAAGGCTTATAAAATAATTATATTAGCCTATATTAATAATCTTCTATTAATCGGGCCTAATAATAATAAAATAGAAGAAATTATATAGAATATAAATAAATCCTTAAAAATATAAGATTTAGGAGATATAAAAGACTTTTTAGGTATAAATATATTTATATAAAAGGAAGATAAAACTATAATTTTATTCTAATATAGCTATATTCTAATAAAGATAAAAGAATATAATAAAGAAAATATAGGGATAATAAATACCCTACTTATAGGAGGCCTAAAGCTTAGAAAATTAGATTTTATAGCTAATAAAGATAAAATTTTATAATTTTAAAAAGAAATAGGGTCTTTATTATATATAGCCCTAAGAACTAGGCCTAATATAACTTTTACTGTTATATACTATAGTAAATTCACTTTAAATCTAGACTTTATATATTTTAAAGCGTTAAATAATATATAGAAATATCTTAATAAATATCCTAATTTAGGAATTTATTATAACTATAATATACCCTATAGTTATTATAATATATAAGGCTATTTAGACTATAATTAGGCTATAGATTTAGATAATAGGAAATTAGTATCTAAATACTATTTCTTTTTATATAAAAATCTAATTAGCTAGTTTTCTATAAAGCAGAAATTAGTTAGCCTTAGTACCTATAAGGCTAAATATATAGCCCTTAGGGATTATATAAAGGAATCTATATACCTTAATAATAGTTTTTAAACTATTTTAAATAGTCTATCTATTAGCTATTTAGATTCTATACCGCCTATCTTAGTAGATAATATAGTAGCTATTAAATTAGCTAAAAATAATGAATTTTATAAGTGTATAAAACATATAAATATAGCCTATTATTTTATTTAAGAAGCTATAAAGGATAAAAAAGTCTGACTTTTTTATATAAAATCTAAAAATAATATAGCAGATATATTTATAAAATCCCTAGCTAATACTAAGTTTAGTAAATTTTATAGTTTACTAGGCTTATTAGAAATAGCTAAAGAATAAGATAATAATAAAGAGGTTTTTTAGTCCTATATAGGCAAGGACTTTTTCTCTTAGATATATAAATAGGCATTTTTTCTATATATATATAGGTTTTTATACTATTCCTATAATAGGTTTTTCCCTAAGAGGGGATTTTATCCTTTTTTATATATTTTACTATACTTATTTTTCCCTTAAAAATAAGGGTTTTTTACTTTATACTTATAATTTTTTCTATATAAAAATATATAGGTTTTTATATATAAGTATATAATATTATATTATATAAGGATATAATAAGTCTTTATTATATATATAGTAAAGTATAGTACCTTTAGGTATATACTTTAAGGGGGGATATAAGTATATAATCCTTTAGGATTATATAAACACTCCTTTATATCTCTATAACTAGCTACCTTATATATATATATTCTATATAGCTAAAAAGAGTAAAATTTAAAGATTATTATAATATATTTATACCCTTATAAAACTATAATATTAGAAAGAGTTATTTACATTTTACCTTTTACTTATATAACCCTAACCTTAATTAAGAGTATAAAGATATATATATACCCTTTAACTTCTAAAAAGGGTATAGTATAGCTATAAAGCTTTAGGGTAACTAGTATAGGGCTAGGCTAAGGTACTAAAGAAGTCTAGAGCTAGTCCTAGGCTGGCTTTAGGCTAGGACCCCTAGTCCTATACCTTTCTAGAGAAAACGTAGGAGCTGTGGATATAACTAGTAAAAGGTAGACTTTTTATATATTTACTATAAGGATATTACTTAGCTCTAGTATTTAATAAAGAGGTATAGTTCTAGGTATAAGAACCCCTTTTTACCTCTCTTAGGATCTCTTTCCTTTCTAATTCCTTTATTATCTTTTTAATTACTATAAAAGATATATTATTAGAATTCTCTCTATAAGACCTTTCTACTAATATTATCTACTTAGTAATATCTTTTTATTTAATCTTTTTATTTCTCTTTATAGCTATTTATTATAAGACTATAATACTCCTTAATATCTCCTCTTATAATAACCTGATTATAATAAGAGTTATACCACTATATAGCCCTTGTTCTTAGCTTTCTAGTGGTACCACTTTTATTTA
>NQYQ01000107.1:0-16903 GCA_003055925.1 Escovopsis sp. Ae720
AAAACGTTATAAAAATAATATTACTTTTAATTATAATCTTTTTTAAGCCTTAAAAAAACTAGCTTTATATCTTTTTTAGCTAAAGCTTTTATTATAAATATTACTATTATTATTATATTATATATATTATTTTATTATTTATTCTTTTAATTATAATAATTATTACTTTAATAAAATTAGTTTATATAGTTATTATCATTATTATCCTTAGTATTATAATAGCTATAGCTTAGTTTTATTTTTTCTTTATATTATATAAAAAACTCTTAATTATAGCTTATATTAAAGTAAATATAGTCTTTAAAACTAAATCTTAAAGTTTTATATATACTTACTTTTACTCTTAAATTATAAAATAACTATTTTAAACCTATTTTTATATTATAGCCTTAAGTTTAATAAACTTAAGGCTATCTTTTTATTATATTAGCTTATTATAAGCCTATAATCCTTACTATTAATTTCTATTTAGTTACTATTATTATTTATATTATATTTATTTTAAGTTTATATTATTATAAGTAAATAATTTAGGTCTAGTAAAATTAAATCTAAGTTTATTTTTAATTTTTAATTACTATATTAGTTAGTATAGGCGTTTTTTATATCCTTTTAAAAGATTCGTTTTAAGGAGTTTTTTTTCAATTTTATATTATTTATATAATAAAGCAAAAGTAAGAGTAGGCTAGATATATATCTTTATAAAGGTAATATTATAACTTAAATGTTTATTTTATAATACTTAAATTTTTTTATTTTTATATAACTATATTTGAGCTTTATATTAGCTAAATAACTATTATAAGGGGCACCCTTACTACTAAATTCAGGGTAATAGGTTATACCTTAAGGCAGAGGCTAAGTTTATAGAATCTAGGGTTAGAATAAAGATAACCTAGATTTAAAGGGTAACTAAGTAGCCTTAGGTATAAACTATTAGATAATAGTAATTAGCCTTTTTAAACCTTTATAATAGCTTTAATTAATATAAAATAAGCCTTTATATATTATATTTAATACCTATTAATGTTATAAATATTTAATAGTTATAAGCTTATATAATTTAAAATTAATTATTTTAAAAACTTTTATTAAATCTAAAGCTATTTTTAATAAATCTACCTTTAAACCTTCTTATATTAAAATCTTATAATAAAAAAATAACTTTACTAAAAGCTTTTTAATTATTAAACTTACCTTTAAATAAAACCTAACTTTGAATATTTGATAATTAAATAACCTAAATAAAAGTATTTTAAAATATTATATTAAATTATTAAATCTATCTTAAAGTTAACCTTAAGTAAGTCTATAAAAATATTAATCTTTATAAAAAGTCTAAGCTTATAAATATTAATAATATTTATAAAGTACTTATTAAATAAGCCTTTTTTATTAAAGAAATACTAATATATTTATTAAAATTTTAATATATAGCCTTAACTATAGCTTAAAAGCTATAATAAAATTAAATTCTTTAATATTTAGAGTTTATTTTTAATATATATTTTATATAAAAGAACCTTAATAATATTAAAGTTAAAAAGCTTTATAACTTTTTTATTATTTATATATAAAAATATAATATTTAGTTTATTTATATAACCTAAAAAGGCTTAATATATTTAAAAATATAAGATGAGATAATTTAAATAATTAATATAAGTATTTATTATAATATTATAAAAAAATAAAAAGTAAAAGATTTACTTTTATTATTTATTAATTTATAAAAGATTTTATAAGCTAATTTATATTAAATTATTATATTTATATAATAATAGTTTAAATAAGATATACAAAAGCTTTCAAAAAAGCTTTAAAAAGGCTATAAAGATAAAGATTAAGGTTAAGTTTTAGATTTAAAAATTTTAAAATACTTATAATAAGATATTTAACTTTAAATTACTTAACGTTAAATAATAAATTAATAGTTAAGTAATTCTTTATTAATATAGAAACTTAAATCTTACTTACTTTAGCTTAAAAAAGTAAACTTACTTTAATAAAGCTATTAGTTATTTTAATAATAAGCTATATTCTTTAAACCTTTAATAAGTATATTTAACTTTTTATTATTAAGCTAAAATTAGTTTTATATATATAATTTGGGGAACTAGCACTATAAGGACATAATTATAGCCGGCTTAAGGCGCAGGGCAGCGTTAGCAAGGTTATCCTAATTAGTAGGCTATAATTAAGTTAATAGGAGAGATAGAGATATAATAGACCTAAAGTATTAATATATTATAAGAGAGCCCTTAGTAATAGTATTAAAGGCAGCCTAAAGAGTAAAGGCCTTAACCTTAGTATTATAAAATATAAGCTATAAGATATTTATTAATAAAACTAATATAAAGCTAAAGTAAAAATACTTATTATATAATATATAATAATATTACCTTTAAAGGCTTAATAGGCCTTATAAGGCTTTTTATAATTAGTCTAATTAATATAAAAAAGCTTAGCTTTTTTTTTATATATAAAATATATATAAAGTATAAAAGATTATAAAGTAAGCTTAAATTAAGTAAGTTAATTAATTTTAAGGCTAATATAAGGCTAAGAAATAAAAAAAATAAACTAAGTAATAAAAATAAAAGGAAATATAATAATAATTATAATTATAATAATAAAAATAATAATAAAGGATTATAAATATAAATATAAAGTAAAGGTAAGTAAAACTAAAAGGGAAGATACTTATATAATAAAGAAAAGAGTAATAAAAGGAATAAAAAACAAAGAATAAAATAATTAAAAAAATAAGAAAAAGTTAAAAAAGATATAAAGCCTAAAGAATTATATATATAGAATAAAGTTAAGATTAATAGATAAATATAAAGAAAGTAAATTAGGGTTTTAAGTAAATATAAGTAAGTATTAGTATAAAGCTATTAAAATTATAAAAAAGAATAGGTAAAAATATTAAAAATAAATTAAAAAAGGTAATTATAAGCTAGTCTTAAGATAATAAGATTAATATATTATTTATATTAATTACTTATAATTAAAATAAAAACTATATATTAAATAATATATTAATAATAATATAAATATAATTACTAAGTAATAGGTATAGAATATATTTATATAAAACTAAATAATTAAAAATAAGTAATCCCTTTTTTAAAATTGAAGGAATCTAATAGCCTTATAAACAAGGCTAAATGAAAAAATAAAAAAAAGGCTAAAAAACTAATTTATATCTTTTTATAAAGAGCTCTATAAATAAAAAAATAAATTATACTAAAAGATAATTTATAAATATAAAGATAGCTTATATTAAGGCTATAGCTAAGGCTATAAAGATATTAGAGGTTAGAAATAAATTTAAAAGTATTAATTTTAGAAATCCCTTTATAATTATCCTTTAAAGGCTAATATAAATATAATTTATATATTATAAAGCTATTATAATTATATTTAAATATTTTATTATATTTATATAATATAATTTACTAAAAGGTTATACTTTCCTTAAAATATAAGCTAAAAATAATAGTCTAACCTTTAAAAAGTCCTTTATAAAGCTAGCTAAAATATATGCTATATTTTAAACTAAAAAGGTAAAAAGCCTAGATTCTTTAACTTATTATTTATAATTATAATAATTTTAAAAATCTTTAACTTTAAAATTAATATATTAATTAATTAATTTATATTACACTAATTTACCTACTAAGGGCTCTAATACCTTTACTATATATTTTTTATTATAGAACCTTTTAAGGTAAAAACTACTATACCTTATCTATTACTTTTTTACTAACCTAGTATTATATTAATACTTATATTAAACTTAGCTTCTCTTATTTATTTAAAGTTAGGTGTATAAAGTGAAGGAGAAAAGAGCTTATATCTTTTAAGTGTAAGAGTACGGATAAGGCTATCTAGGAGTATTAAATACTCTGGCCTAGTGCTAGCATAATAATCGTTAAGCTATAACAATTGCCCCTCTAGAAAGAAAATCAATTATCCTAATTATCTATTAAGGCCTTACTTATTCTTATTTATAGTGACTCTATTTATTTTATATCCTATATACTATATACTATATATTCCTAAGTAACATTCTATATTCTATTCCTAAGCAAGTAAACTTTTAAATACTAAACCTAACTCTATTTTATTATAAGGTATCCGTAATAACTATTATTATAATCATAGGTATTATATATACGCCATTATCTATTCTATTTCTAATAATTATTATTATAATATTAAATATTAAGTGTCTTTTATTATATTTTTAATTAGTTTATTTTCTTATTTCTTTCGTTTAATTATAGATATTTATTTACACTTATATATATATTATAATATAGAATTACTAGGGAGCAGAAAAAAAAGTAGTCTCCGCTTAAATACAGCCTATAAGTAGTACAAAGAGCCATTCGCAGATTCTAATAATATATTTGCGCGTAGTTTTATTATTTGCTAAGTTAAAGAGTAGTCCCAGATTACTATCATTAACCAAAAAGGCAATGGTTACCACTAGGGCAAAGAGACAGATAATGCTAAAATGACGTAGGAATATAATCTCTTAACGCATTACAGCGTTCTTTTTCTTCAGGTCAATTAACTCCTTACTTACTTACTTATCCCAGTTTTAAGGGATAGGCTTATAGTCCTTCCTTTTATTTAATAGTTCTTACTAGCTAAGCCTTAGCCTAGCTTTCTACCTTCTTTATACTATTAGATATTATAGAATAGGTTATAGTCTTATTTAGCTATAATTAGCTAATTATTTTATACCTTTAGTAATATATTATCTTACCTAGCGCTATTATAGCGCTATATAGTCCCTTATTAATTTTAAAAGGGGGTTAAGGTTAGGTTATTAGGTTTAATATTATAAGCTATTTATAGCTAAGATTATATATATTTTATAGCTCTTTAGTTAATTAACTTCTTTTTAAACTATTTAGGCCTATATTTTATTATTTATAGTTACTTTAGTTATAAACTAGTTATATATTAAAAGGCTTTTATTATTATTATTCTTATATTTATTATTATAAACTTATATAAATAGTAAAAATATTACTTTTATATCTTAGCTTATAGCTTTACTATTATAAAGTAGGCCTAAGATTAGGCTAGATATAATTTATAATAAAGGTAATATATAGGCTTAAATCTAGTCTTTATAACTATAAAGTAAGTTATCTCTCTTCTTAAATAGGCATTAGTATTATACTAGCTATATAACTCTTATATTATATAGTACTTAATAATATATCTATTATTAAAAAAAATAAAAACTATATACTTAATTATATTCTTTAGTTTTAATTTTATTTTAAATATAAAATATATTTAGTTATTTATTTTTTACCTTTTTTTTAATTTTTTTTAAACTATAAAGTTACTTTTATAATTAACTATTTATTAAAATAAAATAATACTATAAAATATAAAAAACGCCCCCCTATATCTATATAATAGGTAAAAACTAAAAATAATACTAGAATTAAATTTCCTAGGGTTAAATTAACCCTATACTAGTACTATATTAGATATATAGTAAAGGTATTAAAGTAATTAACTTATTAATATAAATTAATAAAGTTATATATATAGCTTTACTTAAAAAAAAAGAGATTTTTAACCTAAGCTTTAGTACTTTATAGTAATTATAATAATAATATATTATACCTTAAGGCTATAATAAAGCTAAACTAAATATATTTAAAAAATAAGAATATAATAATTATAAAAATAAAGCTTTTATTAAGTTATTTAGTTTAATTTTAAAAAAAGAGTTTAACTTTTTATTTATAAAATAAATAAAAGTTATATATACTTTAATTAATAAGATTATATTATAAACCTAAGCTACTATTAATATACTTATTTAAAATATAATCTAATAAATAATTAAATAAATATAAAAAGATTAACTATTTATAAAGATATAAAGCTAGGTAATAGTTATTATAGGACTAATATAAGGCCTAATAATAGCTATAAATATAGGCCTTTAAGTATACTTTTACTTTAAATAAAAGGTTCTAATTAAAGACTAATTATATATAATAAATTCTAATAATACTTTTTTATAAAAATTAAAAAGGCTATTAATTAAATACTAAAGAAAAAAAGTATTAAAGTTATTATAGCTATATATTAGCTTTAAAGTAAAGATATTATTATTATATTTAAAAAAAATATAAAAAAACTAATTATAAATAAGGGCTAGAATAAGGCTATATTTAAACCTAATATAATTATATATTAAAAAATATAATAAATTATTATTAAAAATATTTAAGTTTATAATATTATAAGTAAAAAAAAAGAAAATATTATTAAGGCTATAATTAAAAAGAATAATATTTTTATTATTAAGATAGCTATAAAGTAACCTTATTATAAAAGTATTTATAAAATTATATTTATTTTTAGTATTAAAAAAGCTAAAAAAGCTAATTAACTTTATAAAAAAAGCCTTATATTAAACTTATAAGTTTATATTATTAAGCCTTATTATAAGCTAATCTATCTTTATTAATACTTTAGATATTATTAAATAGAATATATTACTAAGTATTATATTATAAAGGTAATATATAGCTAATATAAAGCTAATATTTATTTAAATAAAAAAAAAGATAAATACTTAATTATTATAAAGTAAAAAATAAGGCTATAATATTATTTATATAAAGATATATATTTAGCTTAATTATAACCTTATTTTATTATATAAAAGGTATAAAATTAAATATAAAAGTATTATTTATATTAGCTATAATACTTTATTATAGCTTTAATAATAATAATAATAATATTAAGCCTTATCTTAAGATTTAGGGCTAATATAATACTAATAAAAGTACTAACTATTAAGTATAAAAGATAGCTATTATTAGGTAGAATTAATTATAAGTTATATAATTACTTATAGTCTTAGCTATAGATTATTAAGTTAACTTTAATTAAAAAAGCCTAATAGTTAGAGTAAGCTTAAGCTAAAGGCATTATAGCGCTAATCTAAATAGTTATTATAAAATATATAGGTTAGTTAATTACTTTATAATTAAATAAAACTATAACCTAACCTATAATAAGCTTAATAGTTAAAAAAAGGTAATAAATATAAAGGTAGTATAGGCCTACTTAGGCTAGCCTTTATAAAAGAACTTTTAATAAAAGGAAGGTATATAATATAACCTTTTTCTCTTAGGATTAAATTAAGTAAGTAAGCTATATAAAAAGCCTTTTTTATTACTATTAAACTATAAAGCTAAACTAAAGGCTAGTATAAACCTAGTTTAGTAATAGAGTATATATAAAGTATAGTAGTTTTCTCCTAAAAAGGTTCTACTATAATAGATAGTATAGGAGTACTAGGGCCCTAAGGGCTAACCTAAAGTAATATAATAAATATTAATAAATTAACTATTTATTATCTATTATTACTTTAATAATAAATAAGTTTTATTTTATTATTAAAGTAATATAAATCTATAATTAAAGAAATATTTAAAAAAAGCTTTTAATTTTAAAACTTTTATTTTCTTTCTTCTTTTTTATTTTAAGCTTTTAAAATTAAAATAATAAAAAAGAAAGAAAATATATAATATTTTTTATTTTTTATATAAGCTTATTTTATATTTATAATAACCTTTTAAAGTAATATAATATTTATTTATTTATTATATTACACTATTTAACCTATAAAGGGCCCTAGTATCTCTACTATATATTCTTTATAATAGAACCTTTTAAGGTAAAAACTATTATACCCTATATATTACTTTTTCACTAACCTAGGATTATATTAACACCTATACTAGACCTAGCTTTCCTTACTTATTTAAGTAGCTCTTTATAAGGCCTACTTACTTATTTTAGTTCTAAGGGGTAGGCTTATAATCCTTCCTTCTATCTAATAGTTTCTACTAACTAGGCCTTAGCCTTACCCTATATTTTCTTTATATTATTAAGTATTATAGAATAGATTATAGTTCTATTTAGCTATAATTAGCTATTTATTTTATACCTTTAATAATATATTATCCTACCTAGCGCTATTATAGCGCTATATAGTCCCTTACTAATTATAAAAGATAGTTAGGGTTAGGCTATTAGGTCTAATGCTATAGGCTATTTATAGCTAAGACTATATATATTTTTTAACTCTTTAATTAATTAATTCCTTTTTAGGCTAGCTAGGCCTACGCTTTATAGCCTATAGCCACTTTAGCTATAGGCTAGCTATAAACTAAAGAGCTAGTATTATTATTATTTTTATATTTATTATTATAAACTAATATAAATAGTATAAGTATTACTCTTATATTCTAGCCTATACCTTTACTATTATAAGGCAGGCCTAAGATTAGGCTAGGTATAATCTATAATAAAGGTAATATTTAAGCTTAAATCTAGTCTTTATAACTATAAGGTAAGTTATTTTTTTCTTTAAATAGGTACTAATACTATATTAACTATATAGCTTTTATATTATATAATACTTAGTAATATATCTTATTTTATAATATTAGAAGTATTATTATAAATATATAGCCTTAAAATAAGGCTTAACTATATATATTTAAAAGTTTAGGATTAGGCTTTAGTTATAAAGGCTATTAGCTTTTTTTATACCTTTAATTTTAAAAATAAAAAATATATACTTAGTATTTTTATATTAAGGCTACCTTAAGATAGTTTATATAAAGAGAATATTATTCTTTTTAATTATTACCTTAATAATTTACTCCTTAGTACTAAGGTCTTATAAGCTAACTCCTTTAATAATAACCTATTATACCCTTTAATATATTTTTAAATTTAAAGTCTAAAGGCTTTCTTTATTTACTTTACTTTTATAAAAAACCTCTTTATACTTCCTTTAAATATAATAATAATATCTTTACTTTATAGTTATTTTATAATTATTATAATATTAGCTTTATTAATTATATAATTAATAGCCTTCTTAATATTAATAAAAGACTAATTTTTATATACCTTAAATATAATTAGTCTTTTAATTAATATTTTTTCTTAAGATATATTAGAACTTATTTTATAATAGCCTTAACTAACCCTTAAGATAAGCCTATAGTAACTATAGCCTAAGACCTTAAAGGCTTAAGGGCTTTCTTTTATATTTACTAAACTATATATTTAATTATACTTTTAATAAATATATTAATAATAGTTTAAGCCTAAAGTATAACCTTATTAATAAGGTTATATATTACCTAATATATTTATATAAGTATATTCCTTAGAACTAATCTATATATATAATTAAATACCTTTTTCTTATAATCTTTAAATTTTTATATATATTACTTCTTTAACTTAGCTTTAAGGTAGCCTTATAATAGCTTATATTATTATTATTATTACTATTATATAGAATTTTTATTTATAATCTTTATACTTAATTATAAGCTTTTTAGCTTATTAATTTATATTAATAAGTTAATAGCGCCTATACCTATACTATAGTACTAATATAGATCTATCTTTAGGTTAATTTAACCCTATAGATTTTAATTTTAGGGTTATTTTTTATTTTTACCTATTATATAAGCATAAGGAGGTACTTTTTTGTTTTCCTAACTGTCTTAAAAGTAATATAATAATTTAAATAAAAAGTATATTTATATTCTTAAGTAAAATATAATTTATATTATAAAGATTAATTAGTAAATTATTAATTTAAATAGATTACTTTAGTATTTTTTAAATCTTAAATAAATATTTAAAGAATAGTTAGAAAAATAAAAAAGTATCTCTTTATACTTATATAATAAATAAAAATAAAGAATTACCTTAAAATTAAAATCTATAAAGTTATATTAACCTAAAGATAGATTTATATTAAGATTATAATATAAATATAAGTACTATTAATTTATTAATATAAATTAGTAAGCTAAAAAGCTTATAATTAGGTATAAAAACTATAAATAAAAATTCTATATATTTTTAATAATAATAATAATTTAGACTATTATAAGACTAATTTAAAGCTAAGTTAAAGAAGTAATATATAATAATCTAATAAATATAAAAAAAGGTATTTAATTATATATATAAATTAATTTTAAAAAGATTCATTTATATAAATATATTTAATAATATATAATTTTATTAATAAGGTTATACTTTAAATTTGAATTATTATTAATATATTTATTAAAAATATAATTAAATATAAAATTAAATAAATATAAAATAAAGCTTTAAAACCTTTAAGGTTATAAATTATAATTATTATAAGCTTACTTTAAGGATTACTTAAAGCTATTATAAGTAAATTCTAATATACTTTAAAAAAAGATATTAATTAAAAGACTATTTATATTTAAAATATATAAAAATTAATCTTTTCTTAAAATTAAAAAGGCTATTAATTATATAATTTATAAAGCTAATATTATTATAGCTATAAAATAATTATAAAATAAAAATATGATTATTATATTTAAAAAAATATAAAAAGATTTTTTATAAAAGTAAAGTAAATAAAAAAAGTATTTAAATTTAATATAAAAATAAATTAAAAAGTATAATAAATTATTATTAAGCAAGTTAAGATAGTATTCTTTTTATATAAGCTATTTTAAAATAACTTTAATATAAAAATACTAAATATATATTTTTTATTTTAAAGATTAAAGGTATAAGAAAAGCTAATAGCCTTTATAATTAAGGCTTAATTTTAAACTTCTAAGTATATATAATTAAGCTTTATTTTAAAGCTATATATTTATAATAATACTTTTAATATTATAAAATAAGATATTTTATTAAGTATTATATAATAAAAGAGCTATATAATTAATATAAACTCTAATTTATAATTACTAAGATTAGATTTAAATCTATATATTACCTTTATTATAAATTATACTTAGCCTAAACTTAGGCTTACTTTATAATATTAAAAATATAAGCTAAAGTATAAAAGTAATACTTTTATTATTTATATAACTTTATAATAATAAATATAATAATAATAATAATAATAATAGATTTTAAATTTATAGCTAGCTTATAATTAAAGTAGCTATAAGTAATAAAATATAAGCATAAATAGTCTAAAATGGAGTTAATTAATTAAAAAGCTAAAGAATATATATAGTCTTAGCTATAAATAGCTTATAATATTAAATCTAATAGCCTAACCTTAATATTCTCTTAAGATTAATAAAAGGCTATATAGCGCTATAATAGTATTAAATAGAATAATATATTACTAAAGGTATAAAATAAAGTAATATATTTAAAAAGGTTATAAAATATAAAAAAAAAACCTATACTTAAATAATAGGTAAAAACTAAAAGTAATACTAAAATTAAATTCCTTAGAGTTAAATTAACCTAAAATTAATATTATATTAGATTTATAGTAAAGATAAAGGTATAGATAAGTTATTAATATAAAATAATAACTTTATATATCTTAAGTTTAAGCTAAAAAAAAAGAAATTTTTATTAATAAAACTTTTATTAAAGCTAACTTTAAAAAGCTTATAAATAAATAAAAATAATAATAATTAAATAAATAGCCTAAATCGAATACTTACATTAAAGTTAAATTAAAAATAAAAGTAATTTAAGAATTTAAAAAATATAAAAATAAAATATTAATTATTATATTTAAACTAATTTAAAAAGATTTTTTATTATTAATTTTTAAAAGATTATATATATTTTAATTAATAAAATAATATTATAAATTTAAATTATAATTAATATATTTTTATAAAATATAATTTAATAAATAATTAAATAAATATATATAAAGCTAAAGTAAAAAGCTAAGTAATAATTATTATAAAAATAGCTTAAAACCTTATAATAAAAATAATTAAATAAATACCCTTTTAATTAAAAAAAAGTTTTAATTAAAGATTTAATTATTATAAAAGAATTCTAATAATAATCTTTTATTAAAATTAAAAAAGCTATTAACTAAGCCTTTAAAGTTTAAGCTAGATTTATTATAATTATATAATAGCTATAAAGTAAAAATATTATTATTATATTAAAAATATTATAAAAATAATAATAATAAATAAAAAACAAATTAAAGCTATATTTAAATTTAAAGTAATAATATATTAAAAGGTATATTATATAATTATTAAAATTATTAATATTTAAAATACTTATTTATTTATTAAATTACTTTAGGTTAGCCCTTAGGGCCTTAGTACTCCTATACTATCTATTATAATAGAACCTTTTTAGAAAAAAACTACTATACTTTATATATACTTTATTATTAGATTAGGTTTATACTAGCCCTTAGTTTAGCTTTATAAGTTAATAGTAATAAAAAAGGCTTTTTATATAGCTTACTTACTTAACCTAATCCTAAGAGAGAAAGGTTATATTATATACCTTCCTTTTATTAAAAGTTCTTTTATAAAGGCTAGCCTAAATAGGCCTATATTACCTTTATATTTACTATCTTTTTTTAGCTATTAAGCTTATTATAAGTTAAGTTATAATCCTATTTAATTATAAAGTAATTAACTAATCTATATATCTTATAATAACCCTTTAAGTTAATATTATAATACCTTTAGCTTAAGTTTACTTTAATTATTAGGCTTTTTTAATTAAAGTTAACTTAATAACCTATAGCTAAAACTATAAGTAATTATATAACTTATAATTAATTATACTTAATAATAACTATCTTTTATATTTAATAGTTAATATTTTTACTAGTATTATATTAGCTTTAAACTTTAAAATAAGGCTTAATATTATTATTATTATTATTAAGGCTATAGTAAAGCGCTATAGCTAATATAAGTAATACTTTTATATTTAATTTTATACCTTTTATATAATAAAATAGGATTATAATTAAGCTAAATATATATTTTATATAAATAATATTATAGCCTTATCCTTTACTTTATAATAATTAAGTATTTATCTTTTTCTTTATTTAAAGAAATATTAGCTTTATATTAGCTATATATTACCTTTATTATATAATACTTAGTAATATATCTTATTTAATAATATATCTTATTTAATAATACTTAAAGTACTAATAAAAGTAGATTAGCTTATAATTAGGCTTAATAGTATTAGGGTTTTGCGGGCTGAGTGAAGGTTAGTAGGAAGTGTAAGGTTAAAGGCATTATAAAGAGATCTTAAAGCTATAGCGAAGGTAGTATATAAAGATCTTATAGCTAATTTAAATATAAGTATTATAGATAATAAAATTAATCCCTTAGCCCTCTCTAATAGGCTAGGCTATACGCGGCTTTTATCCTAAGCCTAACCTTAATCTGGCCATTCTAGCTAATCTAGCTATTCTAGCTACCTTAACCCCTAACAGGGTAACCCCCTTATAGTAGCTATATCCTAAGGCTATATAAAGCCCCTCTTTTATAGCCCTAACCTAGGGCTAACTATAGGCCCCCCTTCCCCCCCTTCCTAGGGAGAGGCTTTAAATAAGGCTTAAAGAGATCTTACTAAAAACTTGCAAATCTTTTAGTATAAGTCTATAGCTTCTTTCCTTTAACTTTATAATAGAGGTCTACATAGCTTTATTCCTTTAACTTTATAACAGAGGTCTATATAGCTTTGTTCTTTTAACTTTATAACAGAGGTCTATATAGCTTCGTTCCTTTAACTTCCCTTTAGCTTCTCTTTAACTTAATAATACTATATATAGCTTTAAGCGATTAAAAGGGCTTAAAGTAGCTTCTAAGCTTGCGAGGAAGCTGCGAAGGGCTTATAAGGTTATAAGAAGTTGCGAAGGAGAGAAAAAAATTTTGCCCTTATAGGCTCTTTATCTATAACAGCAGCGGCAATATAGTTCATATTAAATTTATCCTTAGCTTTAATATAATAGCGTTACTAGGATATTATAATGCCTTTATAGGCTCTTTTATCTTATTTATAATAGTAGCGGTAATACGGTTTATATTAAATTTATCTTTAGCTTTAATATAATAGTGTTACTAGGATATTATAATGCCCTTATAGGCTCTTTTATCTAGTCTATAATAGCAGCGGCAACACAGTTTGTATCAAATTTATCCTCAGCTCGCAACAGCATTACTAGGATATCACAATGCCCTTATAGGCTCTTTTATCTTATCTGCAATAATAGCGTAACCTAGTTTATATTAAATTTATCCTTAGCTTATAATAGTATTACTAGAATATTATAACGTCTTTATATATAGCTTATCTATAATATTAGTAGTAATATAGTCTTTAAAAGGCTCTTTAGCTTACCTATCTATAATAATAGTAGCTAAATATATTTTCTTATTTTTATAAAGCTTATATATAGCTTATATATAGCTTATAGCTTATATATAGCTTATAGCTTATACCTTATATAGCTTATAGCTTATATATAGCTTATAGCTTATATAAAGCTTATATAAAGCTTTATTATTTATAGTATTACTTTTTATATAAAAGACCTTCCTATCTTATAATAATATACTAGTAATATTATAATATCTTCCTTTAATATCTTATATAGCTTAGCTATAGAATCTTTGCTAAAGGCAGATTTCTTTAGCCTATAGGCAGGGAGTAATAATAAGCGCAACCTATATATACCTACTATAAATATCCTATAATAAAGTAAATAAGGTCCCCTTCTTACCCTTTTATACCTTTAGTTATATAATCTAACTTCTATAGTAATATATATTTATAATACCCTTAACTTTATTATCTTAAATAATAATAGCAAAGAACCTATAAAGAACCTATAAGTTAATATATATAATATATATAAGATATAGTTAGTAATATTAATAAGAGTTAATTTAAGGGCAGGGTTAATAAAATAAATTAATTAAGCCTATAAGCTAGCTATAAGGTTATAGTAAGGGCAAGGATAAAAGGTTATAATGCCCCTAGAAAGTTATTCCTTAGTTTCTCTTCTTTTATTTTTTATATAAGATAGCATAGGTAATAAGGCGGCATAGCTGCGAGATAACTATAAAAGTACTGCGAAAAGACTGCGAGAGATAAAGCCCTTATAATAACACAGTCAATTGGATATTAGGGTCAAGACAATTGCGAGGAAACCGCGAGAACACTATAAGAACACTGCGAAAAGGGTACAAGAGACAAAGCCCTTAACAATACGGTCAATCGGATATCAAGGTTGCGAGACAATCGCGAGGAGACTGCAAGAAGACTACGAAAACACTACGAAAAGGGTGCGAGAGACGAAGCCCTTGATAATACGGTCAATCGGATATCAAGGTTACAAGACGATCGCAAGAAGACTACGAGAAGACTGCGAAAATACTATAAAAAGGCTATGAATTTGCAGTTAGTTAGAAATGCCTTAACAGCACACTCCTTATAACTAATAGTTAGCCTAACTTAGTATTAGTAAGAGATTAGAGAAAGGGATTAATATATTAGGGTTTTATAGGCTAAGTAAAGGTTAATAGGAAGTATAAGGTTAAAGGTATTATAAAGAGATCTTAAAGCTATAGTGAAAGTAGTATATAGAGATTTTATAGCTAATTTAAATATAGGTATTATAGATAATAAAATTAATCCCTTAGCCCTCCCTAATAGGCTAGGCTGTATATAGCTTTTATCCTAAGCCTAACCTTAATCCGGCCGTTCTGGCCGATCTAGCCGTTCCGGCCACCTTAACCCCTGACAAATAGTATAAACCTATAAGTTTAATATAAAGCCTTTTTTATAAAATTAGTTAGCTTTCTTAGCTTTTTTAATCCTAAGAATAAGTATAATTTTATAAGTACTTTTATAATAAAGCTACTTTATAATTACCTTAATAATAAGAATATTATTCTTTTTAACTATAGCCTTAATAATATCTTTTTCTTTCTTATTTATAATATTATAAACTTTAATACTTTTAATAATAATCTATTATACCCTTTAATATATAATTATATTAGATCTAAATATAGCCTTAATCTAGCCTTTATTTATAATTAGTTTTTTTATATTTTCTTTAAATATAATAATAATATCTTTACTTTAAAACTAATATATAGCTATAATAGCTTTAATATTTTCTTTTTTTAGCGCTTAATTAATAGTTTTCTTAATCTTTATAAAAAAGTATTATTAGAATTTATTATATATAATTAGTCTTTTAATTAAAATCTTTTATTTAAAGTAAAAAAGTATCTAAAGGCTTATATTTATAGCTATTATTAGGCCTTATATTAGTTCTATAATAACTATTACTTAGCTTTATATTTTTATAAATAGTTAATCTTTTTATATTTATTTAATTATTTATTAGATTATATTTTAAATAAATATATTAGTAATAGCTTAAGTTTATAATATAACTTTATTAATTAAGATATATATAACTTTTATTTATTTTATAAATAAAACGTTAAACTTTTCTTTTAAAACTAAGCTAAATAAGCTAATAATAGCCTTATTTTTATAATTACTATATTTTTATTTTTTAAATATATCTAATTTAGCTTTATTATAATCTTAAGGTATAATATATTATTATTATAGCTATTATAAAGTACTAAGGTTTAGGTTAAAAATCTTTCCTTTTTTAAATAAAGCTATATATATAACTTTATTAATTTATATTAATAAGTTAGTTACCTTAATATCTTTATTATATATTTAATATAATATTAGTATAAAGTTAATTTAACTCTAAGAAATTTAATTCTAGTATTATTTTTAGTTTTTACTTATTATATAGATATAGGGGGGTGTTTTTTATATTTTATAGTATTAATTTAAAATACTTTAAATAAAAAAAAAGTAATTATTAAGATTTTAATTAAAAATATAATATTTTATTAATTAAAATAATTATAAAGTAGCTTTATTATAAAAATATAAAAAAATTACTTTTATTTTTAATATTAAAAAAGTTAAAAAAAGATTAATTAATTTCTTAAAA
>NQYQ01000108.1:1887-15467 GCA_003055925.1 Escovopsis sp. Ae720
GTAACCCTAGGGGTATAATAAGGGTTAGGGTTATAGTAACCCTAGGGGTATAACTCTAAAACCTACCCTTAAAAAGTAAAAGTCTTATAAAGTTTTATCTTTAAATCTTAAAATTCTTAAAATATATTTTTAAAACCTTATAAAGTTTATAAAAATAATCTATCCCTAAATATAAAATATAGGCTTTATTAAAAATACTAAACTAAGCATATAATAAATCTTCTAAAATCTAAATATTTAAAAATATAATAATTAACTCTAAAGATTCTAATAAAATAATATTATTTAGTTTAATTTAAGATTTATATATTATATAGTATTTATTAATTTAATATTAACCCTAAAATTTATTTATTTAAAAGAAACTATACTATTTATTTATTTTAAGGTAAATTAATAACCTTATATACTTTATTAAGGACCCTAAAAATAATAACCCTAATATATTAATAAGTTAATAAAAAGGTTAGAATAGTCTTAGAAGATCTAGGAAAAGTGTTATTAGTAAGATAGTAGAAGGGATATATAAACCTAAAAAATATATATAAAAAGGGTCTCCTACCTATTAGAATAAGATTATATAATATTACTCCTTTATAACCTATTAATTTAAAAGAAATCTAGTTTAAATTAAAATATAATAGGCTGCTAATCTAAGGTAAGTAAAACCCTTACTCTCTTTTTATTCCTTAAAAGGCTAGAATATTAATATAAAGGGAAAGATAGATAAATCTAGAAAGATTATAACTAGAAAGGCAGAAAAGAAGATCCTCCTATACTTAAAAGCGGTAAAGAAGGTTAAGAGAGATAGCTAAAAAGAGAAGAAGGTAATAAAAAAGAGAAAAAAGAAAATAGTAGGTTAAGGGATAAGGGTAATAACCTTAGGGAAGGGTAAGTGATAAAAAAGAAAGGTAAGGTAAGGTAAAAGAGTAAAAAGGGCTTTAGTAGCTAATAAAGAATAATAAGGATAGGAGAGAGAAGAGCAGGAAAGGATAAGAGAGGTAGAAAAGAATAAAGACTAACTGCACGCTGCTACTATATATAAAGCATTATAAACCACTAGCTAAATAATAGCTAGTATAGTAAAGAATAAGATAATAATAGAAAAGGGGGGTATAGTAAAAGGGGAAGGGGAGTTATTTAGTAAAAAAGATAGCAGAGAGTAGGCATAAGACTAAGCTAATAGGAAGACTATTAGCTAGCAAAGCGTAAAAAGGCTAGCGTATATTAAGAAGGAAATAGATAATAAGATAGTAAAGTAGATAATCTTTAGTTAGGAGAGGTAGAGATTAGGGGAGAGGGAGGAGGTATATAGGGTATAGGTAGTAAAGGAGAAGCTACCCTATACTTATATAGAGTATATAGTATAACTTAGCGCTAAGGAAACTAAAGATCTATTAGGCTATAAAGCAATTAGCCTAAGGGTTATAGGATATAAAGTATATAAGAGGGATAGTAATAGGCTATGCTTAGATATATAGATTATTAGGGGGCCTATTAGATAGGTAAAGGGTAGGCAGCGCTAATAGTATCTAGGCCTTTATAGTTCTAATTCCTTCTAAAGCGTTTAGTAATATAGCTAAAGAAAGGCAATCTAATAGTAGGTGCTAGCTAGAGAGGAGAGGCAAGTAAGGAGGCTAATCTATTATAAGTAGTAAGAGCAATTATATAAGATCTAGCAAGGTTCTAAGAGAATAAGAAAGTAACCGGTTACCTTGCTAGATCTAAAGAGGTAATAGAGGTAAAAGAGAAGGGGGAGTTTCCTATTAAGTCTATCCTAGACTTAAAGGCAAGTAAGGAGACTATAATATAATATCTAGTCTAATAAAAGGGATATTTAAAAAAGGAGAAGTAGATATAGGAGCTATTTAAGAACTTAAATATTAGTAAAGGGGCTATAAAGGTACTAATTAAGTTTACTAGTAAGAACCTAAGAAAACTAATAGTAAAAGAGGTTTAGAATCTACTAAAGGAGAAGTAGGTAGGAGGGTAGATAGATAGAGAAGAAGTATATAGTAAGGTTTATTTAGATCTAGAAATAGCTACTTATATATCTATCTAGTCTCTAAAATAGAAAGAGGTAATAAAATAAAAAAAGAGTTAATAAAGGAAAACAGTCTAATATAGAGAGGGAAGATTAAGGGTCCTAAGAGGGCAAGACAGGCCTAGTAGCGTCTAAAAGCAAGTTAGTGCCTAGTGCGTAGGGTAGGTAGTGAGTGCTATAAGGGGTAGCAGGCACTATAGGGTTATAGGCATTTTAATCCACATATTATCTCTTACGCTTATCCTATGCCTTCTTAGCAGTTATAATAATAGCTTTATTTAGGAGGGCAGGGTTAATTATACTATCCTATAAAGTAATAGCGCAAAAGAGGGCGAGGGTAATAATATAGTTAATATAGCGCTTAGCCTAGTAAAGTAGCTATAGGGGTCTCTTATAAGCGTTATTATTCGGATATGGTTACGACTATAGCCTAGTTATCTGCTTAGGCTAAGCGTTAGCGGAATAGTCCTAGTTAAGGTTAGCCGGATTATAGTTTCTATCCTTAGTAACCTAAGTAGTAGCTAATTTAGCCGCGCAGCCACAATAAGCCAGCAGGCCTAAGGGACTATAAGTAAGAGGAGGGAGTTTAGGGGTAGTCTTTTACATAGTACTCTTAATTACCTTAGGATTAGCGTCCTACATTAGAGGAGAAGCCGAGGCCTTTAGCTAATATATGCAGATAGGCTAGGCATTAAAGGCAGTAATAGTATAGGCTAGATAGGCTAGTTTATTATTAGTTAGGGTAAGGGGGTTACTATCCTTCTTCTTCTCCTACTTAATATACTTAGCCTCCTTTTTCTTCTTACCCTTATTACCCTTTACCTCCTAATAATTCTCCTTATTTTTCTTAGTAATATTATCCTCCTCTTCCTTCTCTTTCTTACCTTCCTTACCCTTCTTACCTTCCTTACTTTCCTTACCTTCCTTACCCTCCTTACCCTTCTTTTCTTCCTTTTCCTTCTTTTCCTCCTTTTCCTTCTCTTCCTTCTCTTTCTTATCCTCCTCTTCCTCTTCCTCCTCTTTCTCCTTATTCTCTTTCTCCTCTTTCTTACCCTCTTAATCTATACTAAGAAAAGAAGGCTTTATATTTATAGGTTTAGTAGATTAGTATATATTAGTTAAGTTATTAGAGGGATACTTAAGGTAGCGCTAGGTACTAGGTGCCTTAACTAGGGTTAAAGGTAAGGGGTTAGTCTAAGGTGCCTGTAGGTATAGGTTAATTATAGCTAATAAGTAAGAGGGGGAGAGATAAGGATAGACCTGCTAGGGGATAGGATTAGCACTAGCCTATTAGAAGAGCTAGGCTAAGGTAAGCAGTAATAGCCTTTATAAGATAATATTTATAATAGTATTATCCCTTATATTAATACTTATAAGGCTCTATAAGTAAATAAGAAAAAGGTAAGAGAGTAAGGTAAGGTAAAAAGGATATACTCTTAAGTAAAATATAATACTACCTAAGTATATTAACTTTACTAGGCCTAGTAAATAGATTAGTTAAGGGTATAGCAGAGGGTATATATAAAGATAAAAAAGATTAAAGGAAAGAGAATAAAGAAAGATAGGTTATAATATATTCTTTATATATATAAAGTAAAAGGATTTATAATTATAAAAAGGAAAGAGAGCTATAAAGAAAGGGTAATAGACTAAAGTAATATAGGTTAGAAAAGAGATCTATAGGATAAGGGGAATCTTTAAAAGGGTATAAGGCTATTCTCTACTCTAAGTCCTATATCCCCCTTACCTAAGAATACCCTACTTACTCTACTACTAGGCGCTAAATAATAAGATAGTTTACTCTAAAGAATAGCGCTTATATTAAACCTATTACTATAGACTAACTATTAAAATAGCAATATAGTAAAGGGAAGAGAGGGTAAGCATCTAGGCCTTAGTTATAGGCTAATAGGTAAGTCTATTAGTAGATTTTAGCGTTATAAGCTAGCTATTAGCCAGGTCTCCTAGTTAGGTATATATAAATAAGGAAGGCAAATAAGGCATAGCTTTAGCCTTAATTAGATAATAAGCCTAGTAGTTTTCTCTATTAAAGGCAGTAGTAGTAGCTAATTAGCCAGCCTCTACCTTAGCTCTCCTCCCCTAATAGTAAGATAGATAGTAGCGGGTAAGAAGGCAGCAGGGCGCCTAGGGGCTAAAGCTAAGAGTATAACTTAGCATTTCTAAGGCGCTAGCCAGCAGGCAATAACCATATAGATAATAGGCAATAGTAGTATAGGCCTATTATTATTAGCAAGTAAATCTACCTTTAAGGCAGTAAGGAAATCCTTAGCCTGCTAGGTATATCTACGCCTCTTATTAATAGTAATAGGTATAACCTAAAAAGGGCGCCTAGCCTATAATATCTAGTTATACTACGCCTTAACCTATTAAAAGGTCTTAAGAACTAACTGCTCCTTAGCGCCCTAAAGGTAGCCTTTACGCTTAAGGATATCCTAGTAAACCTTAGCCTAGCCCTTTTTATATATATCCCTAAAAAGAAGAATAAAGTAGAAAAAGGTTTAGATATTTACCTTAGGAGAGGGTAAGTAAAGCTACGCTAAGTTAGGCGTATTAGCATTATAATTATTAGATATAATATACCTATTAGCGCTAGATACTTAGGAAGTAAAGGGCGTTTAGAGGTTATATAGCTATAAATATATAGGTAAGTAATTTAATATATCTAGCGTAAAAGGTTCTAAAGGGAAGGCAAATATAGAGTTAATATAACCCTAAAATCTAACTATAAGTATATCTTTAATAGATATAATAAGGAAAGAGGTAGTAAGAGATAGCTAGCTAGATAAGATAGCGTGATAATAGGCGGTTAGGGGTAGGAAAATTGCCCTAATAGTATCTAGGGTTATACTAGGAAAGCGTAAGAGTATAAAAGAGAAGGTAAAGGGTAATTAATAAAGGTTTTTTTTATAATAAGGAGATATATTAAATAGATATATAAAAAGCCTACCTACCTAACAGTATATCTATATATAAAAGACCTACTACCTATAACTAATATTAACCTATTAGTTAATAGAGTATAAGAAAAAGCAATAAGGTAGGTAAGAGCAATTCTATAACCTATAAAGAGATAGTCTTTTAAGGAAATAAGAAAGTAATAGGTCTAAAGCTAATACTAAGATTAAGAGATAAGATTATAAAGAATAGAAAGATACTACAGCTAAAGTAACCCTAGCCTATAATTAGTAAAGAGAGAAAGCAATATCTATAATAACAGAGAGCATTACTAGTAATAGGGCCCTAGAGATAGGTCCGTTTACTATTTATAAGGGGATAAGGGTAATTATCTACTAGCAATACAAGTACGTAGTATTAGGCAGTAAGGCCTAGGCTTACCTTAATGGCAAGAAGGCAAGCTATAACTATAGCCTAGCGGAGGCTAAGGCTATCGCAGTAACTGTTAAGTTAATCGCAGGCATTTATATAAGCAAAGCAGATTTAAACACAATCTAGTTCCTGCCAGTAACTAACCTGCCAATTACTACGCTTAGGGTACTAAAAAATAGCGGGTTTATATATAAGCAGTGCCACTATATCTTAATAATAGTAAAGATAATAAAGGACTATATATAAAAGAGCTATAATTAGGTTAGCCTATTTAGGTATAATAGTAATATATGCTTAGAGAGTTAGAGGTTAAAGGACCTTAAGAAGGATAAACTATAGCAGGCTAGCGTCTTCTACTATAAGCTCTTTAGCGCCTATACTAGCAAGGGTTAGTTTAAGGTAATACTAGTTATAGGCTTAGCTATAGCTATAGGCCTTAAGGGCGGCGAGCTAGTAAGGTTAGCGGAAAGAGAGGAGAGGGCCTGTAAGGAGTAGGCAAGGTAGCAGAAGGTCTATAGCAAGGACCTTAAGTATATACCAAACCCCTTCCTACACTAGATACATTAGGCAACGCACCTTTATAGCTTTAAGCTATATAAGGTCAGGGGATAGCTAGTAGAGCTAGACGTAGCTAGCCTAGATACAAATAAGCGATAGCTAATAGTAATGCTTAAGGTCTTTATAGGGGTAGCAAGGCATTACTAATTACTAATAGACAGGGAGAGCCTCTTATAGGTAATCCTTATAAGGCTCTATACTAAGTTACTGCACTTAGACCTAAATAAGCTTAAAATAATCTAAAGGCTAAGGGTAAAGGGCAAGACCTTTAAAAGGTATATAAGCATCTTCCACTAGCTAATCTATTATATTGCCCATACTAAGGGTCTGCTAGCAAGGGAATAGCTAAGGTATAGGCTATTAGCAGAGGAGTAGGACTAGGTCTAGACTATCTTTAGGCCTAAGGAGAGGGCCGGCTAATATATAAGGCTAGGCCTAATGTAAAAGGTAATTAATATAGTACTAGCAACGCTAAGGTACATTATCTATAACTCAGACTACAGCAGCGTACTTATTAGTAATATTGCCTATATAGCGCTAAAGTAGGATAGTAATTAAATTAGAGTAAGAGAGTTTATACCTATTTATACCGCCTTTCTCTAAATAGCCTAGCTAATACTAGTAATATATACCTCACTTAGGATATACAATGCAGCGGCTAAAGGTAATAGGGCAGGGGATAAGGAGGGGGTAGATAGTAGGCATACTACCCTAAGGCTAGATAAGGCCCTATAGGCAGCTAGGATACTAATAGACACTAATATAAGATATAGGGCTAGTAGAGAGTAGGGCGGATAGGTAGTAAGGGCTAAGGGAGTCCTTGCTCTATAATGCTATTAAAGGCCTAATACTATAGGTAGTTAAGGTAACAGAGGGCCTAGGCCATAGCTTAGAGATATACCTAATTAACTTTATAATCTAGTTATATATATACATATCTATAATCTATAAGGATACTATAGTAAAGATTAGGCAGGTAAAGTGGGATAATAAGGTAATAATCTGGAATAATATTAGACTTTTAGTTAAAAAGGTTAGCCTATTCCTATATAAAATGCTAATAAAGTTAAGGGAAAAGCTCTATTACCTAATCCTACTTAAAAATAAAAGCCTAGTAATAGGCAACCTACTAATAATCCCCTAGCACTAGATCTAGGATAATAGTAAAGATAAAAGCTAGGGCTATAGCTTCCTTAAGAATAAAAGTAACGCCTAATAAACTAAGAGAGGTAACTTCTTTATTATATAGCAGATTAAGAGGTTAGGTAAGAGGATAGTAGAGTAATTTACTAGGTAACTAGACTAGTAAAAGGGGGATATAGGCTAGCTTAGTAAGCAAAGAGTAAGGAGGTTCTATAAGGAAGTTAGGGAGTTTATAAGCCAGCTCTAGGTCCTAGTCCATATAGTAACAATACTACCATAGATACTAAAAAGCCTAAGGATCTAATATATAAATATACAGAGCAGGGGTATATAGAATATATTAATTCTAGATAAGTATATCTACCTAATTATATACTACTATAAGTTAATATATATAATAGGCTAGCTTAAGATAGTACAGCGCTTTATACTAAGAGAAATAGATAAGCTACTAGTCTACTATCTATAGCTTATACTACTATTTACATAGTTCCTAGCAAGGTATAACATAATAGATAAAGCTAATAGTATAAATAACCCCTTTTTATAAATAAGGAAGGTAGTATTATAGGCAGCAATAGGTAAGGCTAGGGGCAGCGGGGCATATAAGGATAGAGGGTTATTAACACTAGCGATAGTACTAGGCCTTCTAAGAACGCTAATATAGGCAAGGACATATAATAATAGTACAGTAAATAGCAATAATAGAGGCATTATAGTAATTAGCCCTAATTAAAATAAGCATATTATATAAGGGCTAAAGTAAATAAGGCTACTAATCTAGGGCTAGTTAAGAAAGCTAATAAGGAAAATACTATAAATTAGCAATTAGAGGTATATTATAATCGCTATATTAAGGCAGTATATAAGGAAAGGAATATTAAAGGTATTTAAGTACCTATCCAAGCATAGTACGCCTAAGGTACTAGCAAAGGGCAAGGAAAGTGCTAAGGCCAGGGCCAGGGCTAGGGCTAGGGAAATAGGGCTAGACAACCTAAACAACAACAAGCTAGATAAGATAAAGGCTAGCGAGGGGCTATATAGGAGGGAGGCGCTGTAAAAGGAGAGGCTACTAATAGTAGCGCAAAAGGGATTAGATAGTAGGCAAAGGTTAGCATAGGACCTATAGGCAGGGTACTTAAGGCTAGCAGTAAAGGCAAACTATAGGCAGATAGTAGCGTTTAGCAGGATAGATATAATATAAGGCTAGTTCTTATAAGTAAGCTAAAGATAGTAAGTACTAATAGGTTTTAGGTTAGCTAACTTAGGGGTAATATATAGAATACTAGTAGTAAGGGTAGTAAGGTAAAAGGTATAGAAGGATATGGCAGAGAAGGTATAGATTAAGGCGTAGTTAGAGCTAAATATAGTAAAGGAGCTAAGAAAGATAATAGGAGACCTAATAGCAAACTTTTAAAGTAAGTAAAAGAGGGTAATATATAAGGTAATAAAGGCTAACTAAGATCTACTATATATAGCGCTAATAAGGAGTAGTAAGTTATTATTATTTATATTATTAGCATTTTATAAGCTAAGGATAATCTTAATTATAATTATACTACTAATTACACTATAGAAGGATATAGCGCAGCGCTGCAAGGCAGCTAAGATTAATATATATATATAGAAAGGGTTAAGGGAGACATACTAGTAGGTAGCAATTATACTAATAATAGCGGAGAAAGCAAGGACAAAAAGCTTCTAAGGGTAGGTAAACTAGAACATAGTAGACTAGCTAGTATAGCAGGTAATGCTAGATAAGTGCTACTTAGTACTAAGGTACTTAGATAAGTTCTAGCTAAAGCTATAGGATATTAAGAAGATAATAGTAAGGTAAGGGCTACTACATATACTACTAATAATAACCCTACTACCTAACTAGAAAGAAAGGCTACTATAAATATTAAAGGTAAAAGGCAAAAGGATAATAGTAATCTAGTTAAGGATAATATATACTAACATTTACTACTTTACTGCTATAGGTATCTTAGAAAGGGATAAGTAAAAGAAAGAGGTATACTAAGCAAGGGCAGCGCAGGTTTAAATACTATACCACCTAGCGGATAGAGGGCTAGCGGTAGCTAAGGCAGTAATCAACTAGCTAGCAAAGGACTAAGAGCGGTAGGCTTAAATAGTAGGGGCAATAGCAGAGAAGGGCAGGGTAATATTAGTAAAGTATTTACTAAGTAGAGATATATAGCGGCTAATAGGTTATAAAGGTAAGGATAGGGAGGGCAATATAAGCAGCAGCGATAATAATAATAGTAGTAAAAGGGATAATAACAGCGATAAGAATACCAATAGAGGCAACAAAGATAATAATAATAATAATAATAACAATAACAAGGATAGCAATAATAATAATAGGGATAGTAAGGATCATAATAACACTAACAATAACAAAAGGGACACAGGGCTAAAGCCAAAGCTAGCAATCGCGTACATAAAGAGAGTATAGACAAAGGTAAGGCTAGCCCGCGCAATAGGCTACAACTTCTACCATAGCAAGGTAACAGAAGGCAATAAAGGCCATAAGGAGATACTAGCCTAATAGCTTAAACAAAAGGGAGTAATTATAGTAATAAATATACTTAGGCTAGGGGTAGATATACTATTAATCTAGGCAGTGTTCTATATTAGCGCCCCCTAATTAATACTTAACTTTATATAGGAGAGCGGGCAAAGAGGCCGTAATAAAAGGCTAGCCTAATCTTTCTCACTTAACAGGGTAATAAGCTATAGGCCTAGGGCAAGAGGGAAAATAAAGGCCTTCTTAGGCATAATATACTACTACTAAATAGCGCTAAACTAAGTACTAGATAATAATAGGTTATAGCTAAGGTATAAGCTATTAGAGGCGCTATATAATACCTATATATAGGCATAGGAAAGGATAAGGGTAAAGTAGGAGGATATCTAGGCAGCAGAGGATATAATAGACCTCCTAACAGAGCCCCTAAGGTTAGATCTACTAAGGGAGATGCTAAGTATAGGGCTAAAGGGGTAAAGTATAGAATTTAAAAGGATATTAGGCATCACGCCTAAGCGTTTTAGAAATATAATATCTAATAAGTAGCTAAAGCTAGATTAAAAAAGGGTTAGACTAGATAACTAATAAGCGGCAGGCCTAAAAGGTACTCCCCTAATAGGGCTAAGCTAGTATAAGGCTAGTAAGTAGGTAAAGATACTAAGAAGGATATTAAGCCTAATATAAAAAATAATATATATCTAAGAGAGCGGCAGTAAGGAAAGAGAGGGGCTAATATAGTTAAAGCTAGGACTTAAATACTATAAATAGCCCACAGTTTAGCTTATAAGTGCTATTATTACTAGCTAAGGCAAGGGAAAAGCGGAAAAGGGCTAACTCTAATAAGTAACTAGGTAGATAAGGAGAGATAGTATTAGCGATACTAATAGAGAGGGCAATACAGTAATAGTAGGCAAGATCTAGCGGTTAGCTAAGTTATAGCAGGAGAGGTAGTAAAGAGAAAGGGAAAGAGAGGTAATAAAAAAGGCAAAAAGGAGCAAAAAGCTCTATAGGTTAATAATAAAGTTTACAGGGCTATACTAGCCCTATATAGTAACTAAGGGTCTAGCAAATATACATAGGTTAGAGAAGGCATGCCTAATCTAGAAAATAAATAGGGAGTTTAAGAAGATAAAGGCAGATAGTATAGCGCAGTTCTAAAGAGCAGGGGGGTTTAAGAGCTACTTAGGTTACTTTAATTATAGTACACTAGGTATATAGTGCAGGGTAAATATAATAAAGGTAAAGCGGGATAATAGATAAAAGGTAATAGCTTGCAAGTACCTAAGCCTCTTTTAGGATAGCTTAGGGGCATTAGTATATTAGCATAAGAAGGACTTTAGGGAGGCAGTATAGAAGATATCTAGGGTATAGTAACTAGATAGGGGCGGGGTATAACCAGCAGACCTAGAGGATAATAGCAGGTAGAAGTAGCTAGGGAGAAAGATTTAGGTAAAGAAGGTAAAGATATATAGGTTCTAGGTAATATAGCTAGAAATAATAAAGAAGTTAGAGCTAGGTAGCTATAGGTATAAGGCTTAGGAGAGGTATTATAGAAAGCAGGGGGTAAAGGGGATAAGAATTAGGGCATTATATTAAATCTTATAATCTAATAATAAGGGGATAAAGGGTAATTAATAAAAAGAGTTAGCAGCTAACCCTCCTTTAGTAGTAGGGGATAGTTAGATAAGAGAGTAAGGTAGAGCGAGATAGAGGCTAGGGGCGCGGGAGTCGTAGAGGGATCAGAGATAAGACATAGGGGCTATAGGCAAGCCTAGTTAGTAACGGCCTAGAAGGTAAAGGACTAGGGCTAGTTAAGGGACTTAGCAAGAGAGACATCCTGCCAACAGTTATACTAGTAGGAGCCAGCAGGTTATAAGTAGGGAAAGCGTAGCTAGCTATAGAGGGCAGCGGTGCAGATATATAGGGTAAGGAGGTAGCTTAGTAGGGGAATACCCTAAATAATAGCTCTAAAGGGCAGGGGGTTCTTATAAATATAGTCTTACAGGTTTATAGCGCAGGGGCTAATATAGACAAGGTTAGGCGTTAGAAGGACAAAAAGGAAGCCCTAGCTAAAGAGATACCTAGTAAAGGTAAAGGGTTTAAGGTATAAAGGAAGGGTATTAAGAAGCCTACTAAAGGTATAGAGACTAAGTTCATTAGCAGTAATAGCAGCAATAATAGTTAGTAAGTACTTAAAGCTATCTAATATTATAGCCTAGGTAAAGGCTATGCAGGGGAAGATAAGAAGAGTTTAAGTAAAGGTAAGGAGGTAGTTAAAGGAGGTATATAAAGGTAGCGGCAAGGAGCCGTTAATATAAATAGGGATAAAGAGGGCCGTAAGGGCCTAGTTTAAAAGGTTAGAGAGGTTTACACTAGTAAGGGTATAGGTACACTAAAGGATTAGTATAAGGCTAAGCTAGCCATACTCCCATATAAACCTTTAGGGGAGGATAGGGAGGGTAAAGAGAGAGAATTTATAAAAGAGGCTAAGGTTAATAAGGAACTATTACTAGGTAAGGGCAGTATAATAAAAGCGCTTAAGGTAGCCGTTCTAGAGGGTATTAAAGATATAAAGGTAGGAAAGGCTAAGGTTATAGATAATAATAACCTAGTAAGCATTAAAGTTTATAAAAAAGGTAATAATACACTTACCCTTAAGCTAGGCATAGAAGGCTATAATAGTAGGGCAGCTAAGGAACTAGATAGTCTTAATAAACTAAGCGCTAATAAGGAAGCAGAGATCCTTTAGAGAGCTAAGGCTATAGTTATTATTATAAATATAGCTATTAATAATATTAATCTTAATAAAAGCCTTAGTAAAGGAATAGATAATATACTCTAGGCCCTAGGCAATAGTCTAGAGAAAATACTAAAGGGTAGTCTTATTAGCCCTTAGCTCTTGGCCTAAGGAGGGGCAAGCGCTAGCGCTAAGGCAAATAAGGACATTACACATAGCCAGTATATAGAAGTCCTAGATATTATCTAGGGCAGGGAAAGGGGTAGGCTAATAAAGAAAACGGCTAGTAGGCTAAAGGTTAGGCAGCTAGGAATTAATAATATTAGTAATAGTAATAAGGCAAGTATTTAAGGAAGGGGCATTAACCTAGTCCTAGTAGACATTAAGGAGAGCGGGCTAAAAGCTATAGAAGTCCTTAATAGCTATATTAAGGTAATTAAGGTTATTATTAGCAAGGTTAATAGGGCCTTAGGGGCTAAGGAGGAAGGTATAGTAGAGGGGGAGAGGTATAGTATATAGGGATAAGAGAAAGGGTAAAGGAAAAGGGTTAGATAGGTATAGGAAGGAGAGGGTAGGTAAGTCTTACTTAAAGGTAAAAGAGAGCTAGGTAGGGGGGATAGAAGGATAGGGGAAGGTAGGTAGAATAAGATTATAGTAGGGTATAGGGAAAGAGAAGATAGTAAACTAAGTATTAATATATATTAGAGCTATTTAAAGAGAAAGAGTAGGAATAGTAGTAGGAGAGGATAGGCAGGGGGGCATTAGCTAAGATTAATTAGGTTCTAAGGAGTATTACCTAGGGAAAAGAGGTTATTACTATTACTATTAATAACAATAGGGTTCTAGGCATTAGCCCCTAGGCTAAGAGGTATATTTAAAGGGTTAGCTAAGGCCTAGTTTGGTTAATAGAGAAAGTAGCTAATATTATACTAGGGGCTATTATTAACTAGGGGCGTACTAGATTAGATAATATTATAGGTAAGGGAATTAGGGACCTAGGGGGTAGCCTAGGTCTACTTAGCGTAGTAGAGGGCTAAGATAAGCGGGAAGCTAGTATTAAAGGCAGTAATAAGGGTATAGGCTAGGGGCTAGGCAGATATAGAGATAAGTTAGCTATAGATAATAGTCCTATAGGGCAGGGGAGGGCCCTATATAGCAAATACAAAAGGGAAAAGGGTATCTAGGTTAATATATTAGCCCTAGCTACTATTATTTATAAG
>NQYQ01000109.1:0-14890 GCA_003055925.1 Escovopsis sp. Ae720
ACTTTCTATTTAAACTCTTTATACTAACTCTTATCTTATACTTTAAAACTAACCTCTTTTTCTTTTCCTTTTTAAATAACCTTTATATAAACTTATCTTACTTACTAGCTCTTAGCCTTCCTGCCTAGAACTCTTATATCTTATTACTTTATACCCCCCTTCTTAGTCTATAGCTAATTATATTATTACCTTAGTTCTTTTTCCCCTCTTTTTATTAGTCCTTTCTCTTATACTCCTTATTTTATATACCTACCCCTCTTACCCTACTCCTCTCTATCCTTTAATTAAACTATATATTTTTAATCCCTATCTAAAATACTCTTACCTATTATAGTAACACTTTACCTTAGCTAATTAGATCTTCTTTACCTATAGTCCCTTCCTAGTCTTAGATACTACTACCTTACCTTACCTTACTTTCTACTAAGCTATCTTTAACCTCTCTTTTAAAATATTATCCTATATCTAGACTAGCTCTTACTATACCTCTATTGCCTTTCCCTAGACTACTATATCTCGCTCTTCTCTCTCTTTTTATCTTTCTTAACTCTTTCTCTTTATATATTTTATACCTTTAACTCTTTTTTTCTTACTTATTTACTTACCTTTTTTTATTATCCCTCCCTTACTTATAATAGCTACTTATCTTTTTATTTTTATAGCTAAGGCCTTATTTATCTTTTCCTCCCTCCCTACTAATAACTAAGGCTTTAAGTACCTATAAGTAACCCTCCCTAATATATTTACTTACTAGCCCTCTCTTATTAACGCCTATTAGTCTATACCGCCTAATAGGGTCTAATAGAACTTACTCCTTACTTTTATTAATACCCCTAGCCCTTATACCTATATACTTATATAGTCTTAAGCTTATATTACCGCTTATATAGCCTTCCTTATAAACCTTACTATCCCTAACCCCCTTTTAGTTAAGTAATATATACTTTACCTTTACCTTTTTACTAATAATCTCTTTTATATTTTTTACTACCTTAACCTTAGCTATATTCTTTTTAATAAGCTTAACCTACTTTAGGCTAATAAACCCTCTAATACTATATATAATACTTATATCCCTTAAGGCGCTATTATAATTAATTATACTTTTTTAAACCTTTAATACTCCTTTACTATCCTTTATAGTCTTTATAATAAGTACCTTATCCTTACTATTATCTTTTACTAGTCTAACCTTATTATTTTACTCCTCTTTAGTATTATTAAGTTTACTCTATTTATTTTTAATATTTACCTTAAGCAGAGGCCTTATTAGCTTTATTAGATTACTATTACTTAGTGCCTTTTCCTTACTAACCTTACTTAACTCTTCCCTTTTTATACTTACTTTATTAACTCTCTTTAGCCCCCCCTTACCTACTTTAGCTATTATAATACTATTAGCCTTACCTTTATTTATATTACCCTTTATACCCTTACTAGTAAAAAGCTTACTATCCTAATATACCTCTCTTCCCTTACCTTTACCTTTATTTAGTTTAATAGTACTACCCTTACTATCTTCCCTCTAGCTACTTTTAACCTAAATAGCCTTTTAATTACCTTTTAATTCCTTAATACTTATAAGACTAATATTAGCCTAAAGCGTACTATAACTTTTATCTATACTATTATTACTAATAAGCTTAATATCCTTATCTTTATTAGCCTTACCTACTATTTATATTAGTATTAATACCTTTCCCTTAATAGTAATACCCTTATCTTTATTTAGCCTTTTTATTTTACCCTTACTAATCCTTAGGGTCCTATTACCTTTTACCTTATAGATAATAGTAGCTAGGGCTAATATATTAACCTAGATATCCTTTTCTCTTTTATATTTACTATATAAGGCCCTTCCTTACCCTATAGAACTATTATCTATAGCTAACTTATCCCTATACCTACCTAGCCCCTAGCCTATACCCTTACTACTGCCTTTAATATTAGCTTCCCGCTTATCTTAGCCCCCTACTATACTAAGTAAACCTAGGCTACCCTTTAGGTCTCTAATTCTCTTACCTATAATATTATCTAATTTAATATACCTTTAGTTAATAATAGCCCTTAGTATAATATTAGCTACTTTCTTTATTAACTAAACTAGGCCTTAGCTAACCCTTTAAATATACCCCTTACTTTAGGGGCTAATACTTAAAACCTTATTATTATTAATAATAATAATAATAACCCTCTTTTCTTAGGTAATATTTCTTAGAACCTAATTAATCTTAGCTAATACCCCCTTTACCTATCCTTTTCTATAACTATTTTTACTCTCTTTTTTTAAATAGCTTTAATATATATTAATATATAGTTTATTATCTTTTCTTTCTTTATACCTTATTATAACCTTTTTCTACTTACCTTCCTTTATCCTTCTATCCCCCTTACCTAGCTCTCTTTTACCTTTAAGTAAGACCTATTTACCCTTTCCTTTCTATATCTATCTAACCCTTTTCCTTTACTCTCTTTTTTATTTTTATATACTATACCTTTCCCTTTTTACTATACCTTCCTCTTTAGCCCTTAAGGCCTTATTAATCTTACTAATAATAACCTTAACTACCTTAATATAGCTATTAAGAACTCTTATAGTTTTTAGCCTACTTTCCTTAATATCTACTAGGACTAGGTTAATGCCCTTTTTTTAAATACTTACCTTATTATTATTACTAATACTATTAATTCCTAGCTACCTAATCTCTAGCCTATTAGTTATTTCCTTTACTAGCCTACCCCTTTTCTTGCCCTAAATAATACCTAGGACTCCTATATATTAGCTATATATAATATTCTTATTTACCTTAGCGCTAATACTTGCCCCTTCTTAGGCTAAAAGCTAAGGGCTAATAAGACTACCTTTTAATATCTCCTTTAAACTATTACCTAAGGCCTAGAGCATATTATCTACCCCTTTACTAAGGCCTTTATTAAGATTAATATTATTAATAGCTATATTTATAATAATAACTATAGCCCTAGCTCCCTAAAGGATCTTTACTTCCCTACTAATACCTAGTTTATTAAAACTATCTAGTTCCTTAGCTACCTTACTACTATAGCCTTCTATGCCTAGCTTAAGGGCAAGTATATTATTACTTTCTTTATAAACTTTAACGCTTACTAGGTTATTATTATTTATAACCTTAGCCTCTCTTACCTCTATATCTTTAATACTCTTTAAAATAGCTGCCTTAAGCGCTCCTATTATATTACCCTTACCTAGTAATAGTTCCTTACTAACCTTAGCTTTCTTTATAAATTCTCCCTTTTTACCTCCCTTATCTTTCCCTAAAGGTTTATATAAGAGTATAGCTAGCTTAGCCTTATATTAATCCTTTAATATACCTATACCCTTACTAGCGTAAACCTCCCTAACCTTCTAAACTAGGCCCTTATAGCCCCCCTTATCCCTATCTATATTAATAGCTCTTCGCTACTACTTTTATATATTTCCTTTAACTACCTTCTTACCCTTACCTAAACTCTTTTTATCTCCCTCTATATAGCCTTTACCTAAGCTATAATACTAAATAGCCTTAAGTACTTATTAACTATTATTATTATTATTACTACTAATAAACTTAGCCTTTATACCTTTAGCAGGCTCTCTAATACCCTACCCTTATACCTTAAACCCTTTATCTTTACTAGGCATCTCTCTAGCTAAGGCTTCCTCCTTATCCTCCTAATACCTAACCTTATCTATATTAGCCCTTATACTATAAACCTATAAGACTATATCTATAAAAACCCCCTACTCTTTAGAGCTATTATCTAGGGCATTCCCCTGCTAAGCTACCTCCCTACCCTATATATTTACACTACTACCCTTTATAACTAACTATATCTCCCCTACTTATAACCCACTAGCTCCTATTAGTATAACTATTAGTAGAATATCTCTCTTACTAAGTCCCTTAACTAGCCCTAGTCCTTTACCTCCTAGGCTATTACTAACTAGGCTTGCCTATAGCCCTTATATCTTATCTCTAATCCTTTTATAACTCCTATACCCTTAGCCTTTACCTTACTCTACCTTACTCTTTTATTTAACTATCCCCTATTACTAAAGGAGGGTTAGCTACTAACTCTCTTTATTAATTACCCTCTATCCCTTTATTATTAGATTATAAGATTTAATATAACGCCCTAATCTTTATCCCCTTTACCCTTTACTTTCTATAATACCTCTCCTAAGCCTTATACCTATAGCTACCTAGCTCTAACTTTTTTATTATCTTTAGCTATATTACCTAGAACCTATATATCTTTACCTTCTTTACCTAAATCTTTCTCTTTAGCTACTTTTACCCGCTATTATCTTTTAGGTCTACTAATTATACCCTACCCCTATCTAGTTACTATACCCTAGATATCTCCTATACTACCTCCCTAAAGTCCTTCTTATACTAATATACTAACACCTCTAAGCTATTCTAAAAAAGGCTTAGATACTTATAAGCTATTACCTTTTACCTATTATCCTACTTTACCCTTATTATATTTACTTTATACTATATACTTAATATATTATAGTTAAAGTAACCTAAGTAACTCTTAAACTCCCCTACTCTTTAAAACTATACTATACTATCCGCCTTTATTTCCTTAAACTCCCTATCTATTTCCTAAATTAGGCATACCTCCTCTAACCTATATATATTTACTAGACCCTTAGTTACTATATAAGGCTAGTATAGCCCTATAAACTCTATTATTAACCTATAAAGCTTCTTACTTCTCTTTACCTTCTCTATTACCTCCCTCTCCCTCTCCCTTTACTACCCCTCCTACTATAACTTAGCTAACTACTAGATCTTACCCACTACTACTATATTACCCTCTTTATTAGTATTACTAATATTATCTCTCCCTATCTATCTAGTTACTTACTAAAGTTAGCCTTCTTTTACTTTTCCTTTACCTTAGCTAATAATAATAATACTTATAAGCTAAACTATAGGCTATTTATAATATCTAAGTCCTAGCTCTAACTATATTAGCCTCTCCCTTTTCTTATTACTGCCCTTCTAAATATATACTATTCTTTATATTAGGCTTAATATCCTTCTTAGTATCTTTACCTACTTACTAGCCCTATATTAGCTTAGCCCTATTAAGGGAGTACCTCTTAGGCCTACTACTTATTAGTTATCTAGTCTAACCCTCTCTTAATCTAGCCTTAGCTACTTACTAAATACTATATCCTTAAAATACTTAGGTATAATGCCTAATATCCTCTTAAATTCTATACTTTACCCTTTTAGCCTTATACCTAGTATCTCCCTTAGTAGATCTAACCTTAAGGGCTTTATTAGGAGGTTTATTATATCCTCTACTGCCTAGATATCCTCTTACTCTACCCTTATTCTCTCCTATGCCTATATATAAATATTATATAGCGCCTCTAATAGCTTATACCCTAGCCATAACCTATTATTATCTAGTACTTAGTCTAGCGCTATCTAGTAGCAGTATATTATGCCTAAGAAGGCCCTTATCTCCCCCCTTACCCTAGGCCTATAGCTTATTACCTTATTAAGCTAGAAGGATTAGGCTAGCCTCTTATTATAGCCTCTTTACTTACTCTCCTATATAAAGTTAAGTATTAATTAAAAGGCGCTAATATAAAACACTGCCTAGATTAATAGTATATCTACCCCTAGCCTAAGCGCATTTATTACTATAATCATCCCTCTCTATTTAAGCTATTAGGCTAGTATTTCCTTATAGCCCTTATTACCCTCTATTACCTTACTATAATAAAAGTTATAGCCTATTATATAGACTAGCCCTACCCCTATCTATACCCTCTTTATATATATAATCGCTAGCTTTAGCTTTAACCTTATATCCCTTTTATTATTATTAGCATTATTATAATCCTTACTATCTTTATTATTATTATTACTATCCCTATTATTATTATTATTATTATTATTATTATCCTTATTACCTTTATTAGTATCCTTATTACTATTATTATTCCCTTTATTATTATTATTATTATTACTACTACCTATATTACCCTTCTTATTTTTACCTTTATAACCTATTAGTTACTATATATCCTTACTTAGTAAATACCCTATTAATATTACCTTACCCTTCTTTATTATTACCCCTACTACCTAAGCCTACTATTCCTAATCCTTTACTAGCTAGTTAATTACTACCTTAGCTACTACTAGCCCCTTATCTACTAAGTAATATAGCATTTAGACCTATATTACCCTTATTTAATATACCTCCTCCTCTTACTTATCCCTTTCTAAGATACCTATAATAATAAAGTAATAGATATTAATATATATTATCCTTAACTAGATTACTACTATCCTCTTACCCTTTACCCTTAGTATTTATAGTAGCCTTTTCTCCTAATTAGGTAATAGAGTTACTATTAGTAATATATATAGCAGCCCTTACCTTACTATTATCTCCCTAATATCCCATAGCTTTAGCTAGAACTTATCTAAGTACCCTAATACTAAGTAGCACTTATCTAGCACTACCTACTATACTAACTAATCTATTATATTTTAGTTTACCTATCCTTAAAAGCTTTTTATTCTTACTTTCTTTACTATTATTAGTATAATTACTACTTACTAATATATTTCTCTTAACCTTTCCTATATATATATATTAATCTTAGCTACTCTATAACACTATATTATATTCTCCTATAATATAATTAGTAATATAATTATAATTAAGATTATCCTTAACTTATAGAACGCTAATAATATAAATAATACTAACTTACTACTCCCTATTAGCGCTATATATAGCAGGTCCTAGTTAGCCCTTATTACCTTATATATCACTCTCTTTTACTTACCTTAAAAGTTTACTATTAGATTACCTATTATCTTTCTCAGCTCCTTTACTATATCTAGCTCTAACTATACCTTAATCTATACCTTTTCTACTATATCCTCCTATACCTCTTACCTTACTACCCTTATTATTAGCATTCTATATATTACCCTTAGGTTAGCTAACCTAAAACCTATTAATATCTATTACCTTTAGCTTACCTATAAGAACTAGCCCTATATTATATCTATTCTACTAAATACTACTATCTACCTATAGTTTGCCTCTACTATTAGCCTTAAGTGCCCTGCCTATAGGTCCTATACTAACCCCTGCCCACTATCTAACCCCTTTTATACTACTATTAGTAGCCTTTCCCTCTATAGCGCCTCCCTTTTATATAGCCCCTTACCAGCCTCTATCTTATCTATCTTATCTAGCTTATTATTATCTAGGTTATCTAGCCCTATCTCCTTAGCCCTAGCCCTAGCCCTAATACTCTCCTTACCCTTTACTAATACCTTAGGCATACTATACTTAAATAAGTACTTAAATACCTTTAATATCCCCCTCCTTATATACTACCTTAATATAGTAATTATAATATATCTCTAATTACTAATCTATAGTATCTTCCCTATTAGCCTCCTTAACTAGCCTTAGATTAGCAGCCTTATTTACTCTAGCCTCTATATAATATACTTATTCTAGTTAAGGCTAATTACTATAATACCCCTACTATTACTATTTACTATACTATTATTATATATCCCTACTTATATTAGTATTCTTAAAAGGCCTAATACTATTACTAGTATTAATAACCCCTTATTCTTATATACCCTACTACCCCTAGCCTTACCTATCGCCACTTATAATACTACCTTCTCTATTTATAGAAAGGGGTTATTTATATTATTAGCCCTATCTACTATATTATACCCTACTAGAAACTATATAAATAATAGTATAAGCTATAGGTAATAAACTAGTAGCTTACCTATCTTCCTTAGTATAAAGCGCTATATTACCTTAAGCTAGCCTATTATATATATTAACTTATAGTAATATATAACTAGGCAGATATACTTATTTAGAATTAATATATTTTATATACCCTTACTCTATATATTTATATATTAGATCCTTAGGCTCTCTAATACCTATAGTAATATTATTACTATATAAACTAGAACCTAAAGCTAGCTTATAAACTCCCTAACCTTTTTATAAAACCTCCTTACCCTTTACTTACTAAGCTAGCCTATATTCCCCTTTTACTAATCTAATTACCTAATAAACTACTTTACTATTCTCTTACCTAACCTCTTAATCTACTATATAATAAAAAAGTTACCCCTTTTGGTCTACTAGGTATTACTTTTATCCCTAAGGAAGCTATAGCCTTAGCTCCTATCCTTACTATTATCCTAGATCTAGTGCTAGGGGATTATTAGTAGGTTACCTATTGCTAGGCTCTTATCTCTAAGTAGGACTAAGTAATAGAGCTTTTCCCTTAACTCTATTAGTATTTTATATAAAAATAGGCTAACCTTCTTAACTAAAAGCCTAATATTATTCTAGATTATTACCTTACTATCTTACTCTACCTACCTAATCTTTACTATAATATCCTTATAGATCGCAGATATATATATATATAACTAAATTATAAAGTTAATTAGGTATATCTCTAAGCTATAGCCTAGGCCCTCTATTACCTTAACTACCTATAATATTAGGCCCTTAATAGCATTATAAAGTAAGAACTCCCTTAGCCTCTACTACCTATCCGCCCTACCCTTTACTAGCCTTATATTCTATATTAATATCTATTAATATCCTAGCTACCTATAAGGCCCTATCTAGCCCTAAAGTAATATACCTACTATCTACCCCCTCCTTATCCCTTACCCTACTACCCTTAGCTATTATATTATATATTCTAAGTAAGATATATATTATTAGTATTAGCTAGGCTATTTAAAGAAAGGTAGTATAAATAGGTATAAACTCCTTTACTTTAATCTAGCTACTATCTTACCTTAGCGCTATATAGATAACGCTACTAATAAGTACACTACTATAGTCTAAGTTATAGATAATATACCTTAGCATTATTAGCATTATATTAATTACCTTTTATACTAGGCCTAGCCCTATATATTAGCTAGCCCTCTCCCTAGGCCTAAAGATAGCCTAAACCTAGTCCTACTCTTTTACTAATAGCCTATATCCTAGCTATTTCCCTGCTAATAGACTCTTAGTATAGGTAATATAGTAGATTAGCTAGCAGAAAACGCTTATATACCTCTTAAAGGTCTTACCCTTTACCCTTAGCCTCTAGATTATCTTAAGCTTATTTAGGTCTAAGTATAGTAACTTAGTATAAAGCCTTATAAGGATTGCTTATAAAAGGCTTTCCTTATTTATTAATAACTAATAATACCTTACTACCTTTATAAAAACCTTAAGCACTACCGCTAGCTATTACTTACTTATATCTAGGCTAGCTATATCTAGCTCTACTAGCTACCCTCTAACCCTATATAGCTTAAAGCTATAGAGGTATATTACTTAGTATATCTAGTATAGGAAGGGGTTTAGTATATACTTAAGATCTTTACTATATACCTCCTACTATCTTACCTACTTCTTATAGGCCCTCTCCCCTTTCTTTACTAACCTTACTAGCTTACTATCCCTAAGGCCTATAGCTATAGCTAAGCCTATAACTAGTATTACCTTAAACTAACCCCTATTAATATAGGCACTAAAGAGCTTATAGTAAAAGATACTAGCCTACTATAGTTTATCCTTCTTAAGGTTCTCTAACCTTTAACTCTTTAAATATATATTACTACTATACCTAAATAAGCTAACCTAATTATAGCTTTTCTATATATAATCCTTTATTATCTTTACTATTATTAAGATATAACAGTACTACTTATATATAAACCTATTATTCTTTAACGCCCTAAATATAATAATTAGCAGGTTAGTTATTAATAAGAACTAGATTATATCTAAATCTACTTCACTTATATAAATACCTATAATTAACTTAATAGTTACTATAATAGCCTTAGCCTTTATTAGGCTATAGTTATAGCTTACCTTCTTACTATTAAGGTAAGCCTAGGCCTTACCGCCTAATACCATATACTCATACTACTAATAAATAATTACCCCTATTCCCTTATAAATAGTAAACAGACCTATCTCTAGGGCCCTATTACTAGTAATCCTCTCTATTATAAATATTACCTTCTTTCTTTACTAATTATAGGCTAAAGTTATCTTAGCTATAGTATCTTTTTATTCTTTATAATCTTATCTTTTAATCTTAGTATTAGCTTTAGACCTATTACTCCCCTATTCCCTTAAAAGACTATCCCTCTATAGGTTATAGAATTACTCCTACCTACCTTATTACTTTTTCTTATACTCTATAGACTAATAGGTTAATATTAGTTATAAGTAATAGGTCTTTTATATATAGATATACTATTAAATAAATAGGCTTTTTATATATTTATCTAATATATCTCCCTATTATAAAAAAAACCTTTATTAACTACTCTCTACCTCCTTTTCCATATCCTTATACCTTCCTAGCATAACCCTAGATACTATTAAAATAATCTTCCTACCCCTAACCGCCTACTATTACACTATCTTATCTAGCTAGCTATCTTTTATTACCTCCCTCTCTATTATATCTATTAAAGATATACTTATAGTTAGATTTTAGGGTTATATTAACTTTATATTTACCTTTTTTTTTAAAACCTTTTATATTAAATATATTAAATTACTTACCTATATATCTATAGCTATATAACCTCTAAATGCCCCTTACTTTTTAAGCATTTAGCACTAATAAGTATATTATATCTAATAACTATAATACTAATATACTTAACTTAATATAGCCCTACCTACTCTCTTTTAAGGTAAATATTTAAACCTTCTTTTACTTTATTCTTCTCTTTAGGGATATATATAAGAAAGGCTAGGCTAAGGTCTATTAAGATATCCTTAAGTATAAAGGCTACCTTTAGGGCGCTAAAGAGCGGTTAGTCCTTAAAACCTTTTAATAGATTAAGGTATAGTATAACTAGATATTATAAGCTAGGCGCTTTTCTTAGGTTATACTTATTATTATTAATAAAAGGTATAGATATAATTAGTAGGCTAAGGACTTCCTTATTACTTTAAAGGTAGATTTACTTATTAATAATAATAGGCCTATACTACTATTATCTATTACCTATATAGTTATTACCTGCTAGCTAGTACTTTAAAGATATTAAGTTATTCCTTTAGCTTTAGCCCTTAAGTGCCTTACTATCTCCTTACTTATTACTACCTACCTTACCTTTAGGGAAGGAAAGCTAAGGTAAAGGCTAGCTAATTAGCTACTATTATTACCCTTAATAGAGAAAACTATTAGGCTTATTATCTAATTAAGGCTAAAGCTATGCCTTATCTACCTCCTTTACTTATATATACCTAATTAGAAGATCTGGCTAATAGCTAGCTTATAATACTAAAACCTACTAATAGACTTACTTATTAGCCTATAACTAAGGCCTAAATACCTATCCCTTTTCTTTTTATTATATTACTATTCTAATAATTAGTTTATAATAATAGGTTTAATATAAGCGCTATTCTTTAAGGTAAACTATTTTATTATTTAGCGCTTAGTAATAAGGTAAGTAGGGCGTTCTTAGGTAAAGGGGATATAGGACCTAAAGTAAGGAATAGCTTTATACCCTTTTAGGGTTCTCTTTTATCCTATAGATCTCTCTTTTAACCTATATCGCTTTAGCCTATTACCTTTTCTTTATAGCTCTCTTTCTCTTTTATAATTATAAATCCCTTTACTTTATATATATAAAGAATATATTATAACCTATTTTTCTTTATTCTCTTTCCCTTAACCCTTTTTATTTTTATATATACTTTTTACTATACCCTTAACTAACCTATTTATTAGGCTTAATAGAGTTAATATACTTAGGTAATATTATATTTTACTTAAGAGTATATCCTTTTTACCTTACCTTATTCCCTTACCCTTTTTTTATTTACTTATAGAGCTTTATAAGTATTAATATAAAAGATAATACTATTATAAATATTATCCTATAAAGGCTATTACTACTTACCTTAGCCTAGCTCTTTTAATAAGCTAGCGCTAATCCTATCCCTTAATAGGTTTATCTTTATCCCTCTCTTTCTTACCTATTAGCTATAACTAACTTATACTTATAAGTACCTTAGACTAATCCCTTACCCTTAACCTTAGTTAAAGTACCTAGCGCTTAGCGCTACCCTAAGTATTTTTTTAATAATTTAACTAATATATATTAACTTATTAGACCTATAAATATAAAGCCTTTTTTCCTTAATATAAACTAAGAGAGTAAGAAAAAGAAGGAAAAGGATAAGGAAAAGAAGGAAAAGGAAAAGAAAGGTAAAAAAAAAAAGGAAAAAAAGAAAAAGGGAGAAAAGGAGGAAAAGGAAGGTAAGAAGGGTAAGGAGGGTAAGGAGGGTAAGGAAAGTAAAAAGAAAAAGAAGAAAGAGGAGGGTAAAAAGGGTAAGAAAAAGGAGAAAAAGAAGGATAATATTACTAAGAAGAATAAAAAGAATTATTAAAAGGTAAAGGGTAATAAAAGTAAGAAAAAGAAGGAGGCTAAGTATATTAAGTAGAAAAAGAAAAAGAATAGTAACCCCCTTACTCTAACTAATAATAAACTAGCTTATCTAGCCTATACTATTACTGCCTCTAATGCCTAGCCTATCTATATATATTAGCTAGAGGTTTTAGCTCCTTTTCTAATATAAGATACTAATCCTAAAGTAATTAAAAGTATTATATAAAAGACTACCCCTAAACTCCTTTCTCTTACTTACAGTCTCTTAGGCCTATTAGCTTGCTATAGCTATATAGTTAAATTAGCCGCTACCTAGGTTACTAAGGACAAAAACTATAATCCAGCTAACCTTAATTAGGACTATTCTACTAATACTTAGCCTAAGTAGATAATTAGGCTATAGTTATAACTATACCTAAATAATAATGCCTATAAAAGACCCCTACGGCTACCCTATTAGGCTAAGCGCTATATTAACTACACTATTACCCTTACCCTCTTTTATACTATTACTTTATAGGATAGTATAATTAACCCTGCCCTTCTAAATAAAGCTATTACTATAATTACTAAGAAGGTATAGGATAAGTGTAAGAGATAATGTATAGATTAAGATGCCTATAACCCTATAGTGCCTACCACCCCTTATAGCACTCGCTACCTACCCTATATATTAGGCGCTAACTTGCCCTTAGACGCTACTAGGCCTATCTTGCCCTCTTAGGACCCCTAATCTTCCCTTTCTATACTAGACTATTCTTCTTTATTAACTCTTCTTTTATCTTATTACCTTTCTTTATTTTAAAGACTAGATAGATATATAAGTAGCTATTCCTAGATTTAAATAAACCTTATTATATACTTCTTCTCTATTTATTTACCCTCCTACCTACTTCTCCTTTAATAAATCCTAAACCTCTTTTACTATTAGTTTCCTTAGGTTCTTACTAGTAAACTTAATTAGTACCTTTATAGCCCCCTTACTAATATTTAAGTTCTTAAATAGCTCTTATATTTACTTTTCCTTTCTTAAATACCCCTTCTATTAGACTAAATATTATATTATAATCTCCTTACTTACTCTTAAGTTTAAGATAAACTTAATAAAAAACTCCCCCTCCTCTTTTACCTTTATTATCTCTTTAAGTCTAGTAAGGTAACTAATTACTTTCTTATTTTCCTAAAACTTTACTAGATCTTATATAATTACTTTTACTACTTATAATAGATTAGCCTCCTTACTTGCCTTTCCTCTCTAGCTAGTACCTACTATTAGATTGCCCTTCTTTAGCTATATTACTAGATACTTTAGGAGAAATTAGAACTATAAAGGCCTAAATACTATTAGCACTACCTACCCTCTACCTATCTAATAGGTTAGCCCTCTAATAACCTATATATCTAAGTATAGCCTATTACTATCCCTCTTATATACCTTATATCCTATAACCCTTAGGCTAATTACTTTATAGTCTAATAAATCCTTAGTTTCCTTAGCGCTAAGTTATATTATATACTCTATATAGGCATAGGGTAGCTTCTCCTTTACTATCTATACCCTATATACCTTCTCCCTCTCCTCTAATCTTTATCCCTTTTAACTAAAGATTATTTACTTTACTATCTTATTATTTATCTCTTTCCTAATATATATTAGCCTTTTTATACTTTATTAGCTAATAGTCTCCCTATTAGCTTAGTCTTATGCCTACTCCTTACTATTTTCTTTACTAAATAACTCCCTTTTCTCTCTTACTATACCCCCTTTTTCTATTATTATCTTATTCTTTATAATACTAGCTATTACTTAACTAATAATTTATAATACTTTATATATAATAGTAATATATAGTTAGTCTTTATTCTTTCCTATCTCTCTTATCTTTTTCTACTTTTCTCTTTTTTATTCCTATTATTCTTTATTAGCTATTAAAACCCTCTTTACTCTCTTACCTTACTTTACCTTTCTCTTTTATTACTTACCCTCCTTTAAGATTATTACCTTTATCCCTTAACCTAATATCTTTTTCTTTCCTTTTTTTATTACCTTCTTCTCTTTTTAACTATCTCTCTTAACCTTCTTTACTACTTTTAAATATAAAAGAATCTTTTTTTTTACCTTTCTAATTATAATCTTCTTAGATTTATTTATCTTCCCCTTTATATTAATATTCTAGCCTTTTAAAGAATAAAAAGAGAGTAAGGGTTTTACTTATTTTAAATTAGTAGCCTATTATATCTTAATTTAAACTAGATTCCCTTTAAATTAATAGGTTATAAAGAAGTAATATTCTTTAATCTTATTTTAATAAATAAAAGACCCTTTTTATATATATTTTTTAGGTTTATATATCCTTTTTACTATCTTACTAATAATACTTATCCTAGATCTT